>CM031569.1:1153809-1256948 GCA_018467065.1 Ephestia elutella
TTTTGCTTAATTATAAATAATCGTTTCCATAATACTACTATGTTTTCTCTCTATAAATTAGATAGATAGATAGATAATACATTTATTTGTATCAGCTGAGATACATAACACAACAAACATAACATGAATTACATGCAAAAATTCCTAAATATAGTAAGAAAAACAATTTTTTACGTTACTATGTGCCGCAGTGATACAAATTGGTAATAACTCAAGTGGTTGAATTGCCCCTACAGGAGCAAACACTGATTTTCAGTCATCACCATAATTAGTAAATTGTTCAAAAATATTCGGTCAACATGACCACCAAAACACGATATGATATAGCGGTTTATCCACGCCAACTGTCAAAATATGATAAATACCGCCGCCATGTTGAATTTTTATCTAAACGAGCGAGCATCCACCGTGCCAGTGACGTCACCGTGTTATGATACGATATGATAAATAAGAGAAGAGCGAGAGCACGACAGATGGCTATTTATCGAAAAAATTCGAGCATCCATACTAATATTATAAATGCGAAAGTTTGGATGTGAGTTTGTGAGGTTGTGAGTTTGTGAATTTGTGAGTTTGTGAGTTTGTGAGGATGTTTGTTACTCAATCACGCAAAATCTACTGGACGGATTTCGATGAAATTTGGTACAGAGGTAGATAATGACCTGGAATAGAACATAGGCTACTTTTTATCCCGGGAAAAAGCACTGTTCTCGTGGGAAATTCACGCGGGCGAAGCCGCGGGCAAAAGCTAGGAATATAATATAAGCGATAAAAATATAGTCGTGTTATTTTATCTACGACGTTTAGAGCGCGTGATACGCACGATATAATAAAAAATTACAAGTTTATTAGCATTTATTCACTCTCCGATTAAAAGGTAAGATTTATTTTTTACTGATTGTTGTGTAAATGTTTTTTAAATAAATGCAGAAAATAATCCTTGATATTTTCTTTTTCAGTTACTAACTTCACAAGAATATTGGCTAGGTCATATCAAAAGAATAAATATATGAATTAATTTTCTAAACATTTTATGAATGAAAGAAAACGATATTTAAGTAAATGTCAAAGTCACCTACCGACGCCAAAAATGTGAAAAAATTAAAAAAAAAATTAAAAAGAACGAGTGAAAATGAATGATGATTGAAAAATTTTATTATTACATTGGCAGCATTATTATTCCATATCGCGAAGCTAATCATTTTGGTATCATGTTGTAAATTGTAATAAAAAATATCATGTTGCTACTTTGGTCATGCTCGCGAAATCGATAAATATGTTGGTGATATATGATACGATATATTTTATCGTATATCTACGACGCGTGGTCATGCTAGGGGGAGATGGATCATTCGCCTTAAGCTGGCGGCAGACGCAAGCCTCTGCGACCGGCGGCACTCACCAGCCTTTTTTTAACATAAGCGCCGGCTTAAGGGATGTATGCAAACATCGATGTATATTTATTAGTGATATCGATGATTTTATTATTTTTTTGTTTTAATTTGTTTTTGTGGTATTTCCAAAGAAGTGTATTTCCATAAATCTAGAAACCTTAGGACTTCCATGAAATTTAGTCTAAATACTTTACCATCTATATAGATATACTTACTTATCAAAAAAAACCAAAAACATTATTTAAAAAATTCTACTTATAACCCACTTCAAAAAAGGAGGCTCTCAGTATTACTTGAAAGTTTGTATGTCATGTTTATCCGCTATTATCTGACGTTTTTTGGCTGTACCGAAATTGATGCGGTTTTTAGAAAAGCATTTTAATTCAATACAATAGAATGATTTACTTATATGTCGACTGAGGTTTTACCCGCGGCTTTGCCCGCAAAAATTGTACACCAAAACTTTTCCTTGACATGAATGACCCACCCAGACCTTTAGTATAAACCGCATAAAATCTGTTTAGTAGTTTTTTTAATTTTATCGCGAGCAGATAGACGGGTTGTCCCCTATTTTGTAAGTACCTACCAAGAAAGACAAAATATCCCGATATAATCGATGTTTTGATTTTTGACTGTTTGCATACATCCTAAGCCGGCGTCTATCAAGGTGCTGCAAAGGTGCTGCAAGGTGCCGCCGGTCGCAGCGACCAGCTACACTCGACAACACCCTGCAGCACTTTGATTAACATGCCTTTATAAGTTGATTACTGTTGACATATTGGATGTACTCTTTTCTTCCATATGCACTAAATGCTGTGCTAACTAAAGAGACAGATATATCACACACATTGTATCACTACAACTCAGTGTAGTCGCGTGCTGCAGACTCTTGCGGCTTTAAAGGCGGGCATCTCAGTGATAACATCAGGTGTGCTGTTAACCTCTAACTACAGTCGACGTATTCGCCATGACCCCACTTTTAGGTATACCAAATGTAAGTAGATACCTACGTTTTCTAAATTTTTGGGTCTTTCGAACGATCATTAGGTATATGTATCTATGTGTATGTATTTAGGCTATTGTATTTTGTGGTGAATGACGCTGAGAGCTTTGAGTCCATATAGTCACTTCGGAGACTTGGACCTTCCACTTTGATCATAATTCCCTGCCTGTTAACTAACATGTCTGAATTAACATCTGTCAGGCGCATGTTTAAAAACGAACAGACAACGAGACGTAATCGAGTTACCTACTACATATCGCAATATGGACCATATTCTTCATGGCGGTAATTGTTGCTAAATTGAAATGACATATTTGACATTATTGTAAAATAATACTTATAACATATTTGTAGTAGGTAACTATTCAATTAAACATTTTATGTCAATATGGAATACTCAGACTACACCGTCTCTATCAATGTACGCAAAAGTAACTTTTTATTTTTTCTATTTAAAATTGACGAAGTGACAGAGACGTATGATCACGTAAATTTGCAAATAAATAAATGTTAAATGAATAAAATCGAACAAAAAAAAAAATTCGCGCTCACCTCACTGATAGATATCTACTAAATGCACTATTATGCTTGATAAAAATATATTTTACGTTATACAATTTCATTATTGTACGTCCTTTTTTTAGTGGAGCCAGACATAGTGTTACACTAAGCAAAAGATGTAAGACCACTTCACCTATATTAGACAATAAATATATTTTGATTAGAATTTGACACTGTTCAATTCGTAGACAAGCCCTTGATCCAGGCGAGTGAAATCCCTTCCGATAACTTCCTGATTGAAAACGGAAACGTGCCGTGAATATTTTGAGACCCTAAGTGAGGTGTACCTCTACAAATTCTTTTCCATTTTCGAGGCAACGTCTTGCTTGGAAGTCAATTGTGTGGATAAAAATATGTTTTTGGAAATTACGAAGATTTGAAGATAAATTGTTCAACTGCAGAAAAATTTGAATTTAGTTTAATTTCCTTTCTACAAACCGAACACTGACTGATTTGTACCCGACAGGTTGTCCGCAAAATTTCAAGTTTCTTTGAACTTGAAATTTTGCCGACAGGTTATTTATATTGCGTTATTGATAACAAAAAAAAAGGATTTATAAAAATTAATGGATGAAAACCATATGAAAAACTAAGGCTAAGCCGAGGGCAAAAGCTAGTTAGAAATAAGTAAGTATATATAAATGGAATGTAATAATGCCACTGCCTTATGGCGGCCCCAGCACGGCTCGCTCTCGAACCACCTCTTTAGCGAGAGGGTCGGAGAGACCAGCTGTCAAAGTTTCCTGCTACAGGGATAAAGGCGCACTTGACAAGGATGCGCCTTTCCACCCGAAGGCCGCTGGGTTTGTTTCCGCCACCCAACCAGCCCTCATTTTTTTGGGACCTGACAAGGCCAGGCCCACAGGGGATAGGTTGTCCCTATCCACTGTGACCGAGACAGGCCCACCGCACGTCGGCCGCAGAGGACACTCCTCTTCCCCTGCGGCCCCACCGACACTGTGCCCAGCGCCACGGCCACGCTCGGTCGCGGAGGATAGGGAGAACGGAGCACCACAATACAGGCACTCCTCTCTTCCCCCGCCATTCTTTCACGGCTATGAGTAGGGCGTGTGTGCCCCCTACTCTCACAGCCAGGCCACTGAAAGCAGCCTCCTCCCGGCCCGGGGACGTCACTCCCGGGCCATGGGTTCTTATCGGCTTTCCAGCGGTCCCGCTTCCCGCTGGTACCCCCCCATCGCTACAAGATTGGAACCCGTTCTGGGGGGGAATAGCTACCCGAACGTTGTCACTAAACTAGAAAATTGTATATTTTATGAGCAAAGTTCCGACCGGTCACGGCCAGGTATTAACGTACTGTTCTCGTTAACGTTAAGTTTCTCACGAAACTAGTTCTATATTAAAACTCCACCCAGGCAAAGAAAAAATACACTAACCCAGACGTGACGTGTCGATTAGATTTAAGGTAAACGAAAAACCAATATCAGGAGTAATTTTTCATTAGTTTGACCAGCTATAAAAAACTTCGATGTCGAATGAAAATATATACCTACCTACTCCTTACGATGGATACTAACCTCAGACGAGAAAAAACCAAAAAAGGATTTTAAAAAAAATTGATAATCGAACTTATCTTTTTTGTGATATAAAAAGATAAGTTCGATTATCTATTTTTTGCGGAAGTTCTGAGTATCGGAGGCCAAGATCCCCTCTTTGGGTCGTCAAAGCCATTTGAAGTAAGTAAGTATCTTTTTGTAGGTAACTTCCGTGTCTCCTGTTTATTAATTGTAAGTAATTAATTACTTATATTAAGGTTGTACGAACCAATTATTTATAACTGTATTAATGTTATACTTTCCAGAGAAACTTGAACCGAACCTTGGGTTAATATTATTAAAACTATGAGCCACATATTTTTGCAATTTTTCTCTGTCTCTATAAGTGGTATCAGGCCAGAATAAACTCTGAGTGTTTCGTTAAAGAATTGGATCTGAATCTAAATCGATATACCTACTTTACTTCAACAGATTAAAGAGTTCGTAGAAGAGTTAGCAAAATGCACAAAAGTCACGTCTTTGTACACTTGAGGATGTTTCAATAAGGGCATTCATCATTTAGGTATACTAGAACAAATATTTTATAATTTATAAATACGAGGAAATAGGAAGAAAAAAAGTGAAATAAGAATGAAGCTACTACCTACATGAATATATAAAATAATATGTCGCTTTCTGCGTCTTTACCTATTATAGGTCTTTACTTTTCAACAGGTCTTGATGCGGTTTTCGCTGTCATTTAGACTAAGTAGTGACTCTGTGATCCAACCCGCACAATATATATTTCGTCTACAGCAATTTCTCGATTGGTTGCCTGGAAGACATTGCTTACAGTGATAAGGCCGCCTTTTGCGCGTCTTCCCCTCTTTTTTTTAGTTTTAAGTTACTTAATGTATCTATAACAGGTAATTTCTTGTGTGCAAATTAAAAGTATATATTTCCTTTTGCTGTTGAGCTGTAGACCTTCGCGAGCTTATAGAGATTGCAGATCAAAGGAACTTTTTACATATATGTTTTTCATGAAATATTAAAATCTTGATAACTCCGCCATTTTCAGAAATGGCCAAAAAATGGCTCATATTGATTTTCATATGTTTCTCGAACCTGCTCTCAAAATTTAATGGGAATCGGTTGAGAAATGCGACCTCTAGAAGAGCATTTTTATACATTGCAATTGTAAATAAGTATGTATATTACCATCCTACCCGTGCAAAGCAGGGGCGAGTCGCATGTTTTCTTTAAGTCTCTAACTTATTTATACAGCAACAACATAAAACTGGGAAAAATGGCAACAAAGAATGTGTTAAAAATTTATATAAAAGCCATTGTGCATTTGACGTTTCCTAAACGATGTTATAAATATTTTTTATTAATTATTCAGTAATCACTCAATTGGACAGGCTATTAACATCAATATTACAGTGTATGTGTGTACGTACACTCCGCCCGTCACGCTTTTTAGCTCAGCTCGTGCAATTAATTTGGAACAGTTAGTGGGCGGCGGAACACAATGTAATGTAGTAAGAATTACTATTCTAGGAATTTACATATCTTCTATCCATGTACCTAATTTCATCGAAATCTGTCCATTCGATTTTGCGCGATTAAGCGTAACAAACATCCGCATATTATCACATAACGAACTTTTACATTTGTATAGTTCTGACTTAATGGTATAGGTAGTGGGAGAAAACTAAAAGTACAAAAAATGATGACTGAAAACTGAATTTTCATTCCCCTAATTAGGCCTATATATATAACTTATGGTGAGGTGTGACAATGTAAGTCGGGTTCTAAAAGGGTCCCTCAGTCACCGTGGCTGTACGAAACTTCCACCAAGTTTCATAACGACATTCTTGGCCATTTCAAGCCGCCTGTCTGTCGACTCCCATGGGCCCATGGCACTTTGACTTGGCGCTTAATTCGCTTTACCTTTAATTACGTTTCTCTGTTTGACAGGATGCTTGTGCACGTGTTAAACTTGTTACAGTTGGTTTGTACGATTTTGATACGAAATATTCACTAAAATCAGTTGGTAGTAGAAATAAACTGTCAATCTGAACCTGTGTTATAAAACACTCGAAAAGATGAAGTACCTTTTATCAATGGTCCTATGTATTTACCAAAGGCAGTATTTTTTATCTCAACGCAGTTAGGGCGGTAAAAATGATCTTTGTAACGTGTGACCTGTCGTCCCCTGTACGAAATGGCCTCAGGACGATTTCGTTAAAGGAAATTGAAACATTCGCTGATAGCTACCTGATCTGAATCATGAAAGAAATAATTTAAAACAAGAAGTCAAGGGGTCTGGGATCGAAACCTTATATTCATTTGCCTTGTGACTACTTAATTTAGGCTTGCAGTTTTCAAATTTATTTCTGTACAGGTACCTACTCTCGTATGACATTGCTTGTTACTAAATTTCATATGCAAATACTATATAATCTCTACCTACTCCCTTTGATTTTTTCAGCTTGGTAGAGAAATCTTGGGGTATCTCAAAAGGCATAATCTTCTTTTGAGGTACCCTATAAATAAGCCCTAAAAATATATAGAAAATTATATTTCGAAACAATTCATGAACAAAATACAATCAAGGCATATTTCCGTCAAAAGATACTAAAGGCCCTTAAAAATACATTATTTGAGTCAGTCAAGTAAAGTGATTCTATTACGGAGCGACTTTCTTCGCCCCCCACCCCCGCCCGTCAGGCAATACGCTTCATTTCACGCATAAATAAAAAAATATCTCGAGAATGTTTCGGAGTATTCGCTGTATAAAATACGCCAGCGTAAAAAGAAAAGTAGCTTAATATGTATGTCATTTTTTTGAGAATCCGATAATATTTATTTTAAGGAGTAAACGGGTAGGGTACCTAAGTATAACCTAGAATAATAGAGTATTTACCCCGAAATTTATTTATAACTAGCTTTTGCCCGCGGCTTCGCCCGCGTGAATTTCCCACGGGAACAGTGCTTTTTCCCGGGATAAAAAGCCTATGTGCTATTCCAGGTCATTATCTACCTCTGTACCAAATTTCATCGAAATCCGTCCAGTAGATTTTGCGTGATTGAGTAACAAACATCCTCACAAACTCACAAATTCACAAACTCACAAACTCACATCCAAACTTTCGCATTTATAATATTAGTATGGATATACTGTAGGTAGGTTGACGTTAGAATCACCAACCTACCTATAGTATATTAATTTACAATAAAAAGTATTCAAAGTCAAAGTAAATTTTTTGTAACTTATTGTAACTTGGCCTTCAAAGAAGGTTCTTTTTCACGTGGAAACTAATTATTTAATCATAATATATTATGTCTCAAAGCTACAAACTACTAGCATTTAAGCAAAGCATTAAAAGGTTTAATCTCTAAATTTAATAATTTTTAATAAATTTTCTATCAACTTAACTGGGGATATTTTTTTTTTTACTTGCCATTTTCGTCCCACTGCTGGGCAAAAGCCTCCCCCAATTTCCTTCACGTATCTCTATCTTTGGTCTTTAGGGAAATAAATGAGCGAAAACAATTACAAAAGTGACACTTCCTTTTGTTTTAAATTAAAATCTTAATTGCGATAATTATTTAAAGCAACATAGTAGATGAACTTTATTTAGTCTTTATACTTGTGGGAGTAATTTTAATAGGGGTATTTTCAATAAAAGAAACTTCTTATACATACAATCCTGTAAATAATGTAGCCGTTTTGGTCACTCGAGTATAAAAAATAATCATTTTTATTATAACACTAGCTTGTGGCTTCACGAATTTCGTCCGCGCGTAATTTACTATTGTTAATACATCTCAGGTTCTAATTCTAAGTGACGGATCGAAGAGGTTGAAACCTACGCCAGATTTTTAAGTTAGACCTTCTTTTAATACAACAGTGAAAAACCTAGTATCAAATTTGGCCTAGGAGTTTTTGCGTGATGCGCAAAAAACTGTATATAAAAACGCGTGATGCGTAAAAACTGTACTGTGTGTGTATGAACAAACATACATACAGAAAGACAGACAGCCAGACAGACAAAAATTCTAAAAAACCTTCCTAGTTATTTTTCTTAAATATCTCCTGTGTACAGACACAGACCAGTTACAGTTTTATTATATGTATTGATTTTTATTCTCTGATAAAAGTTATTTTTTCGAGATTTTACGAATTTAGCAAGTTTCATAAACTTTTAACTTTCAGGCAAAATTCTATCAAATATTTGCATATTCTGTGGTCAGTACCTGTATATATATATATATATATATATATATATATATATATATATATAAATAAATATATCAATATATATATAATAATATAATATCTATTATATTTATATAACTTATATTATAAATGCGAAAGTGAGTTTGTTTGTTACCTCTTCACGCTTTATCTACTGAACCAATCTTCCTAAAATTTCGCATACACATAGCTGGAAGTACGGAGAAGGACATAGGGTACCTTTCATCCCGGGAAAAAGCACAGTTCCCGTGGGAAATTTACGCGGGCGAAGCCGCGGGCAAAAGCTAGTAAATAATATTTACGTGACACTTGATCCGAATCGTAATGATCTATGAAACCTCCAAATATTTTCTTTACTGGTCGGTCACTGTTATCAAAAGCCCTAGGGTAAAACAACAAAGAAGAAAAAAACTTTTTTCCAAAAAATTGAACCGACTTCCATTATAAAACTTAAAATCATGAAATAATAATAAAGAAAAATGTATTAGCATGCTACCTACTGAATGAGGTGAAGTCGGTACCAGCCAAGTGCAGGAGTAAGGGTGTTATGTAATTGTTTAGCTAGGCATTATATATAATTTGAATCATATACATGATTCAAATGTTAATTTAGATTATTTAATATTCAATTTGGCACCGACTTCACCTCATTCAGTAGGTAGCATGCTAATACATTTTTCTTTATTATTATTTCATGATTTTAAGTTTTATAATGGAAGTCGGTTCAATTTTTTGGAAAAAAAAAGTTTTATTTTATCATTTTTAGTGCTTCTATACCTATTTTCTTTACTAAAAACTTTTTTTCACTGCTGGCCGAAAATAAAGAATTAAGAATTCGAAACTTTTTATGTCAGTTTGATTTGAAATGTCAAAACATGTCAAATTGTCTATTATTTTTGGCACATAAATAGACCGAGAGCCCGCGACGACCAAACCTTCCTTATTTTAAAAATGCTGAATGTTTCTCTGCGTGGTATATACGGATACAAAATATAAGCGACTAGGTATGAAGTTTGGATCTTAGTTGCTTATGCAGGTAATATGGATAGCTAGGATGATTTTTAAAGGTATAAAAAGCACCCTTGGGGCCTTCCAAAGTAATATTAAATTCAGCTTTTTTTATAATAAAACAAATATAACTATAATTTAGTAAAGTTATAATGTCTAGCAGGGGTTTATATCTGCACCAATTGCCTGGTAATGGATGGCGTGATTTCATATATAAATAAAATCTTTAAAAACTTTACTTTGAGAAAATTAAGCTACCACTTTAAATGTTATTGCTACGAATAATCTTGCCTAAGTAATCATGATCCAACTTTTATAGTTGCTAATCGCTATTTCTATGTTGGGAACATACACAGAAAATCTTGAGTTTTAATAAAATAAGGAAGGGCAAGCTGTCGCAGGCTTTTGCTCTATAATGCAATGTTGGTATTTTTATATTTTGTTAGGTATTTTTAAAATTACCGAACAGATTCTGACGTGGTTAAAATGGGACCAACTTGGGAATTTACCATTACGAATAAAAAAACAATTTCAGAAATCAGCCCACTATAGGCGGAGAAATCGGCGAACATACATAAAAAAAACATACATACATCGAAACATATAACCTCCTCCTTTTTTGGGAAGTCGGTTGAAAGACATGTTACAAGAAATTAGCTTCATTAGACAACCAAGGGGAAGTAAAACAATCACAAATTTAATTACTCTGGCGGTTTCACAAGTACGTGATTCAATTTGTTGAGGATTTGCGAATTTAGTACGCATTAACGGAGATGTAAAAAAGTTCCAAAATCTGTTTTATTCGACGACGGAAAATGAATATGAAATTGTATTTGTAGATTTAGTATTTTCGTTCTTGTTTATTTTCTTGTTGAGTATAAATGACATGCTTCGTAGTTAGTGATTTTGTATTACAAATTTGAAATAAGTACAAATGTGAAAGTGTGTTTGTATGTTTATTTGTCCTTCTTTCAAGTCAATCTGGAGCAATGGGTTAATTTGATTTTATTGTGTGGAGGTCTAGTGACGTAGGCTACTTATTACTGCGGGTGGACCCGCGGGTAACAGCTAGTGAATAAATAAATATATACGGACAAATCACACATATTGAGTTAGCCCCAAAGTAAGTTCGGACTTGTGTTATGGGATACTAACTCAACGATACTATATTTAATAACAAATACATATATAGATAAACATCCAAGACCCAGGTCAATCTGAAAAAGATCATTTTCCATCTTGACCTGACCGGGGATCGAACCCGGGACCCCCTGGTTCAGAGGCAAGGTCTTTACCACTGAGCCACGGAGGTCATCAAATCTCAAAATACAGTATCAAAAATAATGGTAGGTATGGTAGGGTCGGCCCTATACCTTGTGATACAATCTCTTTGAGAGAGAATCGTATTAAATAGAAAAAGGAATAATTCATAAAGTTCATCGCATTCAGGTCTTCATTATTTATTCATGGAGGCCAATCGTTTTACAAGAAAATGAGAATAAATTGTATAGAACCTAATCATACCTAATCTTCTACGTAGGCTGAATGAAACAAGGTATAATTTGGATGAATAATATATACCTAATCTGGTTATTTATTTATTTTTCTCATGTTCTGTATGAAAAACTGAAATTTGGAATGCAAAGTTGAAAAATCCCGGAATTCGTCGAAACGAAGCTCGAAACTGGGAACAATTTTTACGATGTCATTGTTATTCCCAGAACAGTAGACAATTTGCACGAAATGTGTTTTTAATGAGCGAGATCAGTGTATTTTGCAAAATTTCGTATTTGTCTATAAAAACTTGTACCAAAACTTGTGAGAAATTACGAAGATTTCCCAGTCAAAAATACTAAATTAATTCTTTAAACCGAAAAAAAAAGTAAACTTTGTTCAAAGCCACGTTGTAAATCACCCGGAACCAGAAGTGTTAATTTTCTACATCAATACCTGAAGAAATACCACTTCTCCCTATCAACTTGATATAAGAGGCTTGGACCAATCAACCTTATTTCTTTGCGCTGTGGTCACGTGCTGCTATTTGATTTGTTTTGAACTAGAGATATTGTCAGAGATAAACATTTCTTGCTGAGGTTTCTTGTAAGTATATAAAACTTGTAAAAAAAATAATTAAAAAAATACACGAATTTCAATGAAATTTGTTTTATTTAAATAGGCTTAAAATTGCACTTTTAAATCGTCATATACTACTACAGTTTATAAAATATAGCTTGATCTCTATAGCAGATTTCAAATAGTATTAAAATAATATTTACTTTAATTTATTTGCCTTATGTGTTTTTTAAGACATAAATAATATTAAAATTATTTAATAAATATATTAATTTGCAATAAAATGTACACAAAACATATGGTATATAAGTAACTACTAAAACTAAACTAAAAATAAATAAATTAGAAACTATATTTTACAAAGTGTAGATACACTTTGTAAAATATAGGATGAGCCCTATGACAACAGGATGAACTGATACATTCGAAATGAGAGCGACAAAGACAGATGTTTTATTACAGTTAGTGTAGTTATATATTATAGTTAGTATAGTTAGTTGACTTCAGAAAAGCGCAAGTAGAAAAGAGGCGGCGTCGGCGGTGGCAAATTATAAACAATGTACGAAAATTGCAAATTTTACAGGAACCTTCTATTGGTAACTGATCATAGACAATACAAATAAAAAGCAACTTCTTACCCATAGATTAATCATAGGTTTCTTAGTTGGAGACCTTCTAAATCTATGCTCTCGTCTATAAAGATGAAAAACATTTTAATTTTTTATGCTCTCACCTTCCGTCTCGCGTGTCATTTTTAGTACCTAGTATAAGTAGTCGGTAAAAATGACAATCACCGCTATGACAGAGATAGGAAAACTTTTATCTCTCACTATATGCGTCACAAAGTTTGTTACTTGTTACGCAGTAACCAGCCAGTTGGGAAGTACCGTAACTCAAACTTTACTGCGACATAAAGTAGCTTTACGAGTATTTACTACTAATTGCTGAGATGGTGAAATAAAAAGGGGCCAGAAGTGACTTTGTAAAATTTCGTGCAAAAAGGTTTTGAAACTGATATAAAATAGGTATTGGCAAATGAAGCGAGAAATATGGAGAAATCAAGATTTCAAGAAGAATAAAAATCGGTCACTGCCATCAAACCTTGATCTTCTTCATAGATTTTTACAACGTCAAAGCTCAAATAAAATATGTTTGTTTTAACCATCGCAATACAACCGTTAGTACATAATATCTCGATGGCTTTAACAAATCAATCAATCAAATCAATCAAATACTTTATTTGTAAAACATAGGTAGTAATAGGTATACTTACATGTTATAAAATACGGTGTCTCTATATTTTGCCGGTAACAGCATACAAATATTGAAAAAAATAAATTATAAAGTACATGTCAAAGTTTAATTAATTAATATCGTATTGAATTATCATTTAAAAAGTAATTTATTGAATAGTAGCATTTGTCAATTAAAAAATTAAATAATTGCTTCTTAACTGTTTTAAGTCAAGCATTTTTAATGTGTTAGGTAACTTATTAAATACTTTGGGTGCCATGCCCAAGAGGCTTTTCCTAGTTTGTGCCAGGGTACAATGCTGAGTACATATATTATACATATATTGAGGTCGCAAATTAGGTCGCGTATCTGATAGCTTCGCAAATAATTTGGGGTTGCTTTTAACAAAAACAGCTATATCATAAATGTACAAAGATGGCACTGTCAATATTTTTAAAGATTTATACTTTGGCTCACAACTGTCTCTGGTTTTTATGCCACGAATTGCCCTAACACACCTTTTTTGTGCTTTGAAAATGGTTTCTCTCTCTGTGTTATTTCCCCAGAACATTATGCCATATCTGATGATTGGCGTTACTAGGCCATGACAATCGAAGAGGTGCTAAATAGTTTAGGAGAAAAATATCTAATAAGTATTTTTGAAAACTTTGAAAATAGAAGAGAGAACGTTAGGTCACTAGTAATATTTTGGATGAAAAGATAAATGGAAGATGAGGTCCAGGAAACCACATTTACATAAACCAAAGGAAGTAGTGAGCGACCGTGACGTATTAGGAAGTGAAAGACTTGTAGCAATGTAAATAGAAAAATGGAAGGAGTCAACGGCTCTTAAATTTTACATTGATGAAACTTTGTATCGCGCAATAATGAAAATTGAAGAACCTTCTGTGCCCGCGTTGTTTCTGCCACGGTTCCCGATTTCCAGAACTAAGTACTGCTAAAATTACGCTCATTATAAGGGGCCGTGTCGTGTTAAGTGCTAATGAAAAGGCGCTTCAAGTTATTTTTGATTGTCTATTATTTTATTCGTGATAGTTGTGTGGCAGTGGCTAAGTTGTCTGATGGGCTAATGGCTTGAATTGAAATAAATATCTAGATTCTAGATTTTTTTCAGAATTATTTCCTGTGTTTATTGTCGCTGGTTAAAGTAGGGTAGAGTCTCTGTACTTGTGGTTAAGTATGATATTTTTTTTTTGTTTTTTGTTTAGCCTGTACTGTCTCTACTGCTGGGCAAAAGGCCTCCTCCTCTGGTTTGGCCAATCCTGTTCTATTCCAGTGCATGAGCCCTCCACTCTCTATCCGTCGCGTCCAGTGGATCATCCGGACCATCTTCTTGTTCTTGAAGTATATCATTATAGCGGGGAAAATTATGGCAACATGAAAAACAAATATTTAAACATAATGTTAAAATTATACCTTTATAATCTTAAATTTCGGAAATTTAATATGACTGTGATCGCTTCTTTTCTTTCTTTATATTTATCAGTGAAGCCAGTAATTCGATTTTTTACATTGAGAAACTTTTTAATCTATGAATTTAGAAGCTATCCTATCGTAGAGAAGCATTTTTATAGCATTTTAGGGGTTTTTAGTGGCCAGTGTGCCGCGAGATAAAATAAAAATAATAAAAAATCAATCTTTATTTTTCAAGCATTTCTTTGATAAGATTTTTATAGCAACTCCGCTCCGCCCACGGCTGCAGACATCTCCGATATTGGTAGGAAATTACATAAAAATTCCACCTCGGGATATTTCCGATGTGATTGCTTTTATTTCCCGTTCCTGTCACACAACTGTGGCTTTAGAGCACAAGTCTTAGGATCGTATCTGGAAATATAATAGCGACCTATAAAACCAGATGCACCCCGGGACTTCGCTCCCGTGAGAATTTCGAGATAAAAAAAGAAACCTACGTGCGATTTCCCGGAACTATATGCGAATACCAAATTATGATAATCAACTATAAAATCACGCAGAAACTGTTAACTAATTTCAAGTATACACATCTCCTAACTAAGTGACAGTAAACACTCTTCGCCTAAAAACGGAACACACAAAACGTTATTTTCAAGCGAGGTGCGTAAAACGAGGGCGTGTACGCGAGTGTGGAATTACGTAAGCGTTGGGAAATAGCGTGGCAAATGGGAAGAAAAGATATCCAGGGAGATTGATTCCATTAGATCGAATACATAGAGGAGAACGGGGAAATACCTGACACTTGACGAGACGGTAGGTGTGTTGTAAAGACGTCACGTCAGACAGAACGAAATAAATGTCAAAAAATACTGTTAGTGAGTTAGGTCGATTTATATATGGATTATAACGTTATTTAATTTAATAAAGATAATTGGAATGTGAGAACACGCTATTTCATTTTGAGGTTGTTTAATGCAACTGAACTGACTGACAGCTGACAAGTACAGTGGTACAGATGACATTGACAGAACTAAACATCCCCGCCCACCGAAGTGAAGGCGAAGTCCTTAATTAAAGGCGGTAAAAAACTAAGTTATGTACCTATCAAAGTACTAAAAAAGATGCACTCGTGCAACAAACATGAAATGCTTAAAAAAAACTAATATGTTAGAGTAATGTGTTGCTAATTGTATATAAACAATGTAATACACAGTGCAATGCTATTTGAACTGTAATTACTAAAAGTAGTTAAGAATCTTTCAGTTAGTTTTATACAAAACAAAAAAGTAGCTATGTCAGCAAATCCAAAATTTGATAGCTAAGTATACTAATGACAATTAAACAAAAAATTAATATAAGAGATCAAAGGTAAAAATTGAAACTACTAGAGATCAGTCTTTATCTATAAAAGGACAAATTTTTGGAAAGGGATCTTTTAACTATGCCATTACGACATTTTTATACTGTATACTCTAGTTAAATAGGTGTCTTCTCCGGGATGTTTTGCTATGATGCGACCAAGAGCCCATTTCCCTGGTGGTGCAACTTCGGTCTTCCTTTCAAAAGGACTATGTCCCCAATCTCAAATTCTTTCTGCTCTTTGTCGTACCCATTTAGGACACGAGTTTGGAAGTCTTAGTCAAGATACTCGTTTTGCCATCGAGGTCCAAAACTTGGCAACTAAGCGTTGTGTATGCTGCCATCGAGATAATTTGCTCATGCTGATGTTTTGAAGGCTTCTTGGGGTTGGTATAGATATATTGGGTGCTTTCCTCCAATCAAGAAAATGTCCGGGGGTTAAAAAATATCAAAAATCTGTATCAGATGAGTCTATCGGTATCAATGGTCTTGAATTAAGACATGCTTCAATCTGGCAGAGTACGGTGGCTGTTTCCTCAAATGTCAGATTGGTTTTCAAGATTCTCTTTAAAGTGAAATTTGGCAGATTTGACAGCCACTTCCCACAGTCCTCCAAAATTTGGGCTATACGGGGGTATGTACTTCCATTCTGTCCCATCTGCTGCTAAGATATCTGCTAAGTGTCCAGGTAACTCAAGATTTGCTTCTCTCCATGCTCTCGAAGTTCTTTATTGGTCTCCAATCGGAAATTTCGGCCATTGTCACTCCAGATCTGTAAGCATCGTCCACGTCGTGACACGAATCTGTTGAAAGCACCGATAAACGCCTCAGAAGTAAGATCGCCGACCAACCTTCAAGATGCTATGGCCTTTCGTGGACATACAAATGAATAAAGCGATGTAGGCTTTATTTGTTTTAGCTCCTCTGCCCTTTGACATCAATACTTGCAAAGGGCCGGCAAAAATCGGAAATTCCACTGTGTATGAATGGTCTAGCTGGTGTGGTGCGAATCCTTGGGCAAATCTCCCATGCAGAGCTGAGTCTTTGACATTGATTTGTATCGAGCGCATGCCATAATGCATTTATTTATGTAGGTCTTAATCATGTTCTTCACTCTAATGATCCAGTATCTAGACTTGATGTAAGAAAGCATTAGTTGGATGCCACCATGTAGCGTCTTTTTATGCGCTTCTGGCAACAATAAGATATGCGAGATGACGAAAATCTGTGCTACCAAGTATGATTGGATGCTTTTGATCATTGCTTACATCAGCGTTTCTCAGTCTACCGCCCACGCGCGGATCAATTTTTCTTCGTCAAGGTAAGGATTAAGACTTCGTAAAGTACTATCTTTTGCTACATCTTTTTCTTTTCGAGTAATGCTTCTATTTCTTTTTTTATTAAATTCTTTCTCCTTTGTGCTATTTTTAAACATTTTATTAAAGCAATTTTCTAATTCATCTGTTGTTATATTCCTATGTATATTTTGTGGATTCTTCTTTTGAGTTTAAAAATCTTAAGCTGTATAACTATTGTTCTTAAAAGTTCTTTGTTATGTATCAAATTCTTCGGTAATTAATTTTGATTTATCTTCTCTTCTAATTGTATGTTAACAGCTATTTTTTTTATTTCTAAATCTGTAGTTGTAACTATGAGGTTTTGTAAATTCTATGGTTTTTTATCTCTTGAGCCATTTTCTTGGCCCTTCCTTCTAACCATAATTTATTATCTATGAGATTTATTTAAATTAGTACCTCTTGAACCTATGTCGGCTGGGTTGTCTTTTAGATCTGAAATGAAAACCATTGACTGACGGAAACATTATCCAAAATCTCAATTACTCGGTTGCTTTGACAAATGGTTTCCATCTGTTAGGATCACCCATAAGCCATGATAAAAACTATTGTCGAATCGGTCCATGCAAATATTTGACTTTCTTTCAATCTCATAGCAGACTCTCTGACTTGTGTTAACAACTTTGCCAGAAGTACAGCGCCACATAACTCAAGCCCTTGGTAGTGAAATAGTTTTAGAGGGGTGCTACTTTAGTTCTGGATGCAATAATTCCGGTTTTAATTTCTTCTCCATCATGTGTATCTACTCTATAATAAACTACAGCACAATATCCCTTAATTGATGCGTCACAGTAACCATGGTAAATTTATTTTGTGTATATCTTTGTCAGTATATATCCTTATCTTCTTTATTTGTATTTTATCCATATCATCAAAACTTTCTCTTTAATCTTTATCCATTCTTCTTCATCTTTCTGATGTATAATCTCATCCTCAATCTAAGTCGTTGTTTCCATATATTTTGTATTAACATTTTTGCTGTAATAATTGCAGGTGAAATCCATCCTAACGGATCGAATGAACTCTGAACGTCAGCTAGGATACTTCTCTTCGTAGTAAACATTGGTTTTGGAGGCAATTTTGTCTGATATTGAAAAGAATCGGTTGTCATGTTCCAAGATAATCCTAAAGTTTTGATAATACTCTCATCAGTGATTCCTTTCTCAACGCTTTTACTTCTCAAATGTTGTGGAATGTTGTCTAAAAATTCATTTACTATTTGATGCCCACTTCTGCAGTATGAATCCACCTTTGTCTAACAATTGTTGCAGTTGTCTACAGGCTTCAATAGCGCCCTCTAGCGTGAAATCTCCACTAAGACAATCGTCAACATAGAAATCTTCTGCGAGTACTTTTGAGCCGATTGGAAATTCTTCACATTCATCTTTAGACAGCTGTTTTAGCGTTTTGATAGCTAAATATGGTGCACAGGCAGTACCAAAAGTGACTCGTAGCATTCTATAGTCTTCAACTTCATCTGTAATATTCCTTCTCCATAATATTCGTTGACAGTCTGCATCTTCTTTCTTTACTAAAATCATTATATACATATTTTGCACGTCTGATATGTAACATATTTCTTTCATTCTCCATCGCATAATTAAATTTCTCAAATCTTCTTGTAGCTGAGGCCCCACATACAATAAATCATTAAGGGAAACATTATTTGACCCTTTGCAGGACGCGTCGAAAACAACTCTGACGCGGGTAGTCTCGCTACTATCTCTTACAACGGCGTGATGTGGTAAATAAATTGAAAAATTGTGTGTGTCTTCTTTGGGAACCTTTTCCATATGATTTAAGTGTATATATTCTTCCATGACTTTTACATATTCTTCTTTTAACTTAGGATTTCTCTCTAATTTTCTTTCTATTTGTTCTAATCTTTTCAGTGCAATATCTCTTGTCTGTCCTACTTCTTGTGGTGACTTTCTAAACGGTAGCTTGACAACATATTTTCTTTTCTGTAGTTCTATAATGTTCTTTTTTCAAAAATCTCTTCACAAATTCTTTCATCAGAAGTCAATTTTCTATTTTTGGTGTCATCATCTATAGCCCAAAGATTTTTCAGTTATAGGTAGATCCATGTCTATATCCAGCTGATGATGCATGACGACAAGGTTAGTATTGCTTTGGTAGTGTCTCCTTCGTGAATGTTTCAAATAATGATCCAGTTTCAAGGCTTGGTGCTGTTGGTGTACCTTGTGGACCTTTCACTAAATTGTTTTTCACGATTTCTGTATACTACACTTCAATGCCAAGCAATAAATCAATTTTACTTGACACGAAGTAATTAAAGGTGTGGACTCAGCGAGGAGTAAGACCATCTAAATGTGACCAATCCATCTTTGGTTGCATGGTAGAACATGGCAAAAGTAGATGTGATGGACTTCCAAGATGAATACGCTCGGACAGTGAGGTTAAAATCTTTCTTCATATCGTGGATAAAAGACAAATTGGACTGCGTGACGAACTGAAGCCGTGTGGTGTGGACCTTCCTACTTCCGATGACTGAACCTTTCACGGGTGTCTTCTTAAGTTGGTATGAGTTGAGTTGCATTTTCAGACTTCTATAGAAAGATAATGCCTGGGATCCCAGGGTCGATTAATGCTCTAAGCAAAGTCTCTCGGCCGCTCTCTACTCTTGACCGGTACTAATGCTGTTGCTAATAGAGGAGTTCTTATGTTTTTCTCGCAAAGTTAACTATGATTGACTCATCCTGAAGATTTTCTTGTGTATCGCTTCATCATTTGTGTGCAGTGAGGGAAATCTTGTGCAAGATGAACTAATCTTCTCGGTGTCCTGAGAATTCCTCTTTCCTTCTTACAGTAATGAAGAAGTGAGTGATGACGCGCTTCCTCTACATATTTGGACAAGAAGTCCTCTGTTTACAATAATATATAGGATGGCCTTTGGTGATAAACAGAAGTTGTAGTTAACAATCGATTGGTTTTGACAACCTCGCTTCGTTTCTCTATTGGGTCAAGTTTTGCAAATTTCTTTACAGTGGCATAGAAGTGATGTTGTCCCATTACATAATTTACAAATCATCTGGGTGGTTGAGATGTGAAAGGAACTGTTCCTTTTGTTTGTTCTTTTGAGTGTTAGATGAAGACTTGATAGGTTAACTCGAGTGTTTGTATTCCTATTTTACAAAAGGTAATTAACTTTTCACAAATTAGGTAATTTTGTTTCAGCATCTCTCTACTTACATGAAGCATACCATTTTCTTTGTGTGTATCAGAAATCCAATTTTTGCACAAAGTTAAATATATAATGATAGGATCCCATCTCTTTAGTATTAATGTCCATTGACTTCAAACTGTTTAAACACTCTTTGGTATTGTCAATCAAAAAACTTCAACTGTCCGGGCGAAGATGGGGATTATTGATCTTTTTCTCAACAAAATAACAAAATAACTCCTCTTCAAAATAGCATCTTCACAATAAGTCGTTTATGACTGTATCTATTCTTCAAGGTGCTCCACGCTTGCTTCCATAATTTTTGTCTGTCAATACCTGTATATGCTTGATAGTATTCTTCTGCCTTCAATCCCGCTAAACATGATTTTTTTAAGTAGTAGTAGTTTTTGTATATCACTCAGTGATTTGTTTGAATGTATCAACGCCTTAAATGTATCCTCAAAAAGATTGCCATTCTTTCATATGCACCTGCAAATGTAGGTAAGTTGATTCTAGGTAACTTCCGGACCTCCGTAAGTTATGTGAGCCTTCTTCTGGATTTGGACGATGACTTGGATGGTACATTTTCCTTGCTGTGTTGTTTCTTCTTTGTTATCTGGTAGTAAATGACTCAAGCTGCGTGTCCGCCATTTCTTGATTTCAAATCTAGATAAATTTCTTCTCAAACACACTGTAAAGTTTCTTCAGTAAAATATCCAATATTTTTTCCGTTGTTCCTTGTTGGTTATTTTTATTAATGTCTGATGAGCTACTCTTAAGTGATTTCCAGTAATCTTCCAAACATTGCAATCTAGTTTCGCTATAAATCCTTTAGTTAACCTTTTGTTTTCGGAGCTTTTTTGTAGTTTGTTTTAGTTTTCGAACAACATGGTGGACAAATCATCTAAAATTCTTCGATAGTTTCTTCGATGCGACGCCATGGTTATTTATTGTGTTTATTATGCGTTTTAAAATGTTTACTTTGTAGTTTTAACACAGCAATAGTCAAAAAATATGCACCATAAAAACTATGCGCTTAGGATCACTTTTGCACGAGGCAACAGTTCGTCCATTGTTCCTAATGATCTTCTCATGGAAAAATACAATCCATCACACTTTTGTCGACCGATTATTATGCGCTAGTGTTATAATGTGGCTCGGAATAGGACCATTTTGTTAGTGAGTTAGGTCGATTTATATATGGATTTATAACGTTATTTAATTTAATAAAGATAATTGGAATGAGAACACGCTGCTATTTCATTTTTGAGGTTGTTTAATGCAACTGAACTGACTGACAGCTGACAAGTACAGTGTACAGATGACATTGACAGAACTAAACAGTAACGAACATCCATATAAAAAAAATCATACAAGTGAAGTCATTATTCTACAAGTACAACACCCACAGAATGTATAAAAATATTTTGGCATGTTTTTCTATGTCTCCTGTGATCACAAAGGCAGTAGTATATTGATTTTAGACTTCAATGCTTTTGCGGAATGTATTACCCATCTCCCTTGTAAAAGTTTTATTTATCATTAAAAATTATCACTACTCCTCCCCTCCTATACGCCTTAAACGAAACATCTACCCTATTTCGCCTTCAGCGTCACCCTTCCCCCGTGAAAGGCGTGTTCTCTTGCTATCTGAATTTTACGAATTTTGAGTCGAATTCTTAGGAAAACTAGCCATGGCAAGTGGGAAAATTGAAAATCAACCAGTTAGGGAGAAATTGATCAAAGGCTTAATTATTTATACCAGACAATAAATAGCCCAAATAAGATCTTACATTTATTTTGATACGAGTCGTAGTTTCAAAGCCATGGTACGTCAAAGTTGATTGAAATAACCAGCGAAAAACAATTTAAATAATACCAGAAAAACTTAGAATGGAAAAAGAAAAATCATACACGTTTCAAGGGGGAAGGGGTAACGCCGAAGGTGGGAGGAGGGGAGGGTAGTTTGTTTTCATGTACTCATACATAGGCATAACACAGATACAATAAAGCAAGGTAAATAATTTTGCCGCGAAATAATTCCAAAATGAATAGACTAGTATTATATGCGTCATCTTCCTGTTTATTAGGTAATTTGTGTTTCGGGTAATTTGCATCGGAAGGCAAAATTTTAGAAAGATACATTTTTAACTTTACTTTTTGGTGAATGAGACGGAGAATTGCTTTTTACCTAAACTTTATTTTTTGCTCTGTTACATACTAGTATGCCAACAACAAATAAACGCCATTTGTAGTTTCCTCGTATTCCCGCTAATGGATTAGTATCTTTACATTTATCTCAAATGGGAATTCCAGTTCCTGTTTTCATAGCACGAGTACCTCTACTCAGTATTAAAATTCTGACATGAAACATTTTATGTTTATTGCTTTTCATGCTATTAAGGGGATGTTTTTTTAGGCAGATGAACTTTTGTTCGATTGATAAGGGTAGATTGGTTAAAATACGGCGCATAGTGGAGTTGAAAAGTAAAAAGGGAATATAATCTACTGTAAAATGATTTTTAATTTAATGTTATTGATTAATTGTTAACTATTTATCATCATCATCGTCAGCCTTCCATGACCCACTGCTGGGTACAAGCCTACGCCAACCTTTCCTATCCTACGCCAGCGCTCTTACATCGTCGACCCATCTTGTTGCCGGGTGTCCTACGCTTCTTCTCCCTTATTATTTAATAACTACATTTATTTTTAGGACAAAAACATTCCGTTTCGCTGCAAGTATAACAGAATTTTAGAATCACACATGATCCTCCGCTAATGGATTGCTGTCTCGGGGGAAATCTGACTCCGGTTCGATGCCTGATGAGTGCATGTGGTCTAGCCTTTATGCTACCTAGATATAGAACGATTTGTGATGCAGTAACATCTTTCTTTTCCTGCTAGGTATCTCTTTGGGAGAGATGTCGTGTTATGGGACGCGAAGTGTGTTACAGTGAGCGAAGTTGCGGGCAAAGTTGGGCTGAGTCTAATAAACATTTTCTCCTTAAAATGTTGGTAGACATTTTTAGTGCAACTTTTAAAAATAATACCCAGCAATCAAGATACGAAAGACGATTTCGGCGATCGAGAGATAGGCTTCAAAGGGCAGAGTGCAATTGTTTGCCGAGCTTCCATTGTTGGTCCTATCGCGGGCTTTTTGGTGCCCTGATAAGCTGGGACCACGCTTTGGCAACCCTCTTGTCAGGGTACAGTTTATACTCGATTTTAAATTAAACTGCTAATGTTTTTTTTTAGGGTTGATTGATTAATTTCACATATTTCTTTACTAGTTGCGCCCAGGGGCTTCGCTCTCGTGGAAATTCCAGGACAAAAAAGTATCTTATGTACTATTTCCGGTATTTTTCTACCCAACGTGTACCAAATTTCGATCATCAAAATCCGTCTGGTAGATTTTTTGAGATTAAGTAACAAACTCACATCCAAACTTTTTGCCTTTTATATTATTAGTTGAATTATAAAAGCTACTACTGCATTAGTGCAGTTTAGTAGCTTACTTTCTGTAATTTGTAGCTTACTGTACGCTCATACTAGCTACAAATAAAAAAATACACAGTAATATTTGTACTATTAATTCCAACGTCGCGCGTCGGTAAAGAAAAACCGGAAAGTAAGTGTAGCTACATATTGTAGGGCCATATTGTAGTTATCGCCATGGTAGTGTCGATCGCTACGACTACGAACTACGAATTCACGAGCTACGAATTGCTTTCATTGAATTTGTCTACGAAACGCTACGAGGATTTCAATCTGAATTTTCTAAAAAAGTGCAAAATGTTGATGGAGTTTAGATTGCTTTTATTTATTGTTATGTTAATTTTCTTTTCTCTATTTTTTTATTTTCTCTGAGGATCTCCCGTTTGATGAGCAAACGACAAAAAAGTGGAAAAACATCATCAAGTTAAGGTTAGTGGTCAAATTCCCCTTAACTCAACCAAACGTTATATACGAGTAACATCTCATCTCTCATTCGATACTCACAAAATAAAGTTCTCTTATTAAGTATTTAATTAAGTCTTAAGTCTTTTATTCAAAAATCTTGTTAATATTACAGCAACCACATAGTTAATCTATTGTCGACAAGGTTCTAATTAACCCGTCACAGAATAAAATTGAATCAATATGACTATGCGTTAGCAAACATTGGTGGATGTTATGAGTTGACGTGTTACCTTGTTGTAATTAAATGAATATATATACGGACAAACCACACATATTAAGTTAGCCCCAAAAGTAAGTTCGGGAGACTTGTGTTTTTTTTGGATACTTCAACTCAACGATACTATATTTTATAACAAATACATATATAGATAAACATCCAAGACCCAGGTCAATCTTAAAAAAGATAATTTTTCATCTTGACCCGGCTGGGGATTGAGCCCAGGTAGAGGCAAGGTCTTTACCACTGCGCCATGGAGGTCGGGATTAGAATACATCAAGAGGATTCATGAGATCTGATAAAATTTTGACAGTGCGAGCCATATGGTCTCGTCTTGGCAACATTCTACATAAAAAGTGTCTTTGGTAGGATTTAATTTATTAGTTATTTATAACTTCATTATGATGAAATATTTGAAAAGACTCTTACTCCATAATGGTTCTAAATTAAAAATTGTGAAAAAAACTCAATCAAAAATTAATGAAAATCTGGAACTGACAAAGCTTCCGTTAACATTTTAAAGAGTTTTTTGTAACAATGAAGTTAAATATTCCAATTTCATTTTTAGGGTTTACGCGGCGTAAATTGAGAATTGTTCATTAATTAATTTTTACGAAACCCAATGCTGCAGTAAATACTGCGCTCACAAAAAATAAAACAATAATACAGGATAAGGTGTTAAGTGTAGCTATAATTCTACAATAAATAATATAGGTCTTTGACCAAAGGGTTGGCAGCTTCTTTTGGCCAAAGGCTAAGTATTGCCATACAACCTTGGCAATGCAGCCGTAGCCTTTTTAAAGCAGCGTTGCCGGCGGGCTACTCTCTTGACTTTACAACTTGTAATTATTTTTTATCTTTGTATTCCTTAATTTTTAATTTTAGTATTTTAAAATTTAATATGTCGGTACAATATTATTTAGGTACTCATATGTCAAAGGTTTTTAGAGAAATTATACTGTCATTACTTGCTGGACTTGCTGGCACAAGATTGAAAGAAATGGCGTCATCTAGTGTCGGAGGCCAAGATCAATTTCGGGTCGCTGTGCCGCAGTAGTAAGTAAGTAACTTCCAGTGTCTTCTGGCAACATTGCCAATGTCTTCAGACCACTTGGTTGGCTTACTACTTGGTACTATGATGTATGGTACTCCAGAATCTTTCTGCCCCAAGACTGTGGGTTCTATGCGTTATATGTCCCGCCCATTGCCCTTTGCCATATTATTTCGTTCTTTGATAGTTTGTCTTATGACATTCCTCAAGGACCACGGAATTCACAAAAGGTGGTGTGGTCCAACTATTTTTAAAGTTGGACAACTGCCCCTAATAATTGGTCCAACTAGTAGGAGAGAGCAGTCGGAACACTACTCCGGATTGAAAATATCTGTAAATAAAATACATAACTATCCGTGCCCTGGATATTTTGCGCTTTCGTTTTCCAAATTGAATAGAATTGAATTGCAGATGACCGCCAAAAATGCACATGTTAATTCTATACTCCGTCATGTATTGTTATGCTGACATATTGGATTCTGTTCTGTATTTTTTGAACAATCCACGTTAAAAAATTATCGGCTAACAAAATCCGGGTTTATATAACATCACCCATTGATGCGAATGACGGAACAACCTTGTACCTATGTCTATCTGAAATAATGTTCTGAATGTTATGAAATTGTATTCTTTATTTATTTTGTTTTAATTTTTTACAGTTGTACTTCAAAAGTTAAAAACAGAATCATTGTAGAACCATTTTGTTGTTTGATTGCTTAACCCTGATATTACAGTCAAGAATACTGTTGTTTATTAACAATAAAAACTTAATCCTAATAATATTATTAATGTACAAGTTTAAATGTTTGTGAGTTTGGGTGTTTGTTACTCTATCACGCAAAATTTGACTGCAAAATTTCATATACACGTCGATCACTCAGCCGAAAGACGTCCACTGCTGGACAAAGGCCTACCTCAAGTGATTTCCACAACGACCGGTCCGAGTTTCCACTGACAGGGTATGGATTCCCAAAAATACTTTAATGGTTTAGAAAGCATAAATTTAAACGATCCTTTTTTTTTGGTTTGTTAGCCTTCTAAGAATCATGAGTAAAAAAAATAAAGAAGTGTTGTCTTAGAAATGAAACTAATTTATTGACAGCCCGACTGTTTGTAGAATTGTTAAACTCACATCTGTTAACCATTGTAATCTTGTGTTAGCGGACATAGACGCAAAAACATTGTAAGTTTTTACGTAAAATTCCAGAATTGGACAATGAAGATAAATATTCTCTGTTCCTTTCACACATTGCTAAAACAAATATGTTTTGTTTCATGGTTATGAGAGATACGCCCCGGATGACTGCAGAGCCAATGGGAAAGACAGAGCACGGACGCACACGCACCACCGAGGGATGAATGCGGGGGTGAAAAATCATGCGATGGAAAAAGAAGAAAAGACATTCGTTGTATCGCGGTGTGTTCGTTTAGACGTGTTTGCAGTGAGACGTAATAATTACTTCTTGTGGGAGATTTAAATATTTTTGCATTGCTGGGTAGACATGCGCTTAGAATTGAATTGGGGTAGGAGTGTGCTGTATATTGGCAAGTCCTAGAAAATAAGTTTTCAGTTTTGTCAAGGTTTGGCTGTAAATATAGAAAGAAAATAAGTAAATTACAAACCTTTACGAAACACTTAATTTTACCGAACTAAAACTGATCTTGAAGGCTTTGCCTGATTCATGTAAATAATATCCTCAGTTTTAGTTCCATTTTCCCTTTTATTGTTTTGATTTCCTGAAAGCTTTTAAGCTAATTAAAGTATAACTAAAAATATGTGTCTGGTAGGGACTGAATATTCATTCTGAATATTCGGCAGCCCGAGGTCTAAGGGTCCTATTTCAATAGAAATTCGACATTTACACCAATCTTAAATTCGGATATCTAATGAAATATAGTGGCGGAGACACAATTAAAACCATAATAATGCTGTGATTTTATTTCAGCTAGAATTAAGATTGTCTGTGTGTATATTTATCGTTTAAGATCTGTTTATTATTTTCCTAAATTGTGTGTGAGAATCAGAATATAAACACCATTTATTTCTCTTGAGTCTTTTAAATCACCATTCCTCTAATTAGGACATGTTCACTATTTAATTGATCAATTAACAATTCCTTTCATAATAAAAATGCTATCATCATCCTAAGCCATAAGGTATGAAATAGTTTCTATTAGTTTAAAATAGGCTAAGACCCTGATAATTATTAAACTAGTATCTTAAATTAAACTCTTTGCTATTACTAAAAT
The DNA here is from genome assembly GCA_018467065.1 of Ephestia elutella. NCBI lineage: Eukaryota > Metazoa > Arthropoda > Insecta > Lepidoptera > Pyralidae > Ephestia > Ephestia elutella. The sequence continues at coordinate 1,181,655 of CM031569.1, forward strand.
TTAATTGTCTTTTACTTGTCCATTCAAGACTTGAAGAAATATAATATTAAATCTATTTCTCAGGGCAGAATTCTACACCAAAAAGGTGAGGATTCTACAAAGAATCTAATTAATTTGCCAATAACATCAATATTTGTATACGGCTCAAATAAAAGAATAATAAAGGTATTAGCCCAAAAGACTAGCTAGCAATCGCTCCATACAATGGAACGTATATACATTTATTGAATACCAACGGTGCGCACCTTCTATTACTAATAGTACAAAAAAATAATAATTATAATAAAGTTGGTATTCAGAGATTATATTATCTCAAAGATCACATATTAATGGGCGGGGCACTATCTGCAGGTAAGTGACCCCATATCATACCTGTTACTCTATCGAGTACAATTTATATGGTCTGAAAACAGTACCAATCAATAGGCTTACAAGCCTTTATTTGAACCTGATTCATTGACAATCCTAACTTCATTATTAGTTCACAATATTACTATTTATCAGATTATTGAGATATTTAAATGTATGAGCAACAGACGTGTCAATCAAAGATAGTCTATTGTCATACGATAAAGGCTGTGTCAATTAATCAGTTGTTCTAGAGCAATATATGAGCATTTATGTCATTGAAGAGGGCTTTGATGTAATTATTTCGTAACGTCTCCAGTACGGGGTTTGGCCAAGCCCCAGGAACACGAGGCGACGTGTTCAAACACCCTAGCTTTGCGAGAAAATATTATCATACCTATTTGGCAAAAATAGCATTTTTTAGAAAATAAAATACGGACCCCAGGGTAACCGTTACACGTGGTGACGTGGTCCAGGATTCAGTATCTGCTACTTCTTTGAATTAGCAACTGGATAAAATTATTTGGTTTACTACTTAGATTTTATATTATAAAAAAAAAAAACACAACGTAGATATTTTTTTTTTCAAATTATTATTCAGACGATCACAACAGATGAATAATACTCAGATTAATCAAACGTATTAACTGAGCTTAAGCTTAATATATTAATAAATTTATTGATGATAAATATATTTTCCTTATTAGTAGGAAATAGATATAATTTGATTTATATATTACAGTATTCTAACAATTTTAATTCAACAGAATACAAGTAAAGTCCTAATAAACTAGGAGGGATGTCTTCAATATTAGAATAAATTATAATTGGTGTTTTTATTTGCATTCTCATACAAATACGTCAACATGTCCCAAAACACAAGATCACGAGGTCGTAAACGGCGCATTAATGAAAATTTTATCAAATCAAGGTCAACCACAAGATGTAGATTTACAGAATTCTATTGTTGATACGATTAAGCAGGTATTCCGCGAAAATTTAGGTGACTTTGCTAGAATTTTATTGGCTGAGACAAATTGGCAACGTTCCTTAAGTAATTTTACCTTTATTAGCAGATAATGGGTTAGGCCAAAGTGATTCAGTAGGGCGAACCACTCCAGACACCAGTAATCTAGGTAATAGAAGCGTAACCGGCGGAAATATAATTGTTCTAAAGCCTGAGGTAGAAAAGCCTATTTTCAAGGGCAATAAAGGGGCTAGTGCAAACCCTATGCGTTTCCTATGTAATTTGAAAAAGTACATACGAAATATTCGTGGAGAAGATAGAGCTTGCGATATAGCTTTAGATTGTATTAAAGGGTCTGCATATAATTCCATAGAAATCTATAGCGATAATTGGAAATCATTTGAAGATTTTGAAAAAGGACTTTATTAGGATTTTCTGGAGTCATAACGAAGTACTTTCTTATCTTAGCCGGCAAAGTTCAGGTAGAGACACACGTGTTACTTTTAAGAAGTTGCTGAGGTCAGTTATTGTTTATACTTAGGTTAGAATTTTTTTGAACGAATGAAAGACGTTATTACTTCTGGAAAAAAAAATAAAGATGAATAAAAAGAGGTAAACATTCAGATTAAAATTAATTTGATTAAATATAACGATGAGTTGAGACAGGCAATTAGTTGTTTGATAAGGCATAATATTGCAAGCGAAATACAAGAATGTTTACAGTCGATAAATAATTATAATGATAATAAAGTTTTGTTATTCTCAATTTTATGAGATATAAGACAGTATTTTATCATAGCACCCATCCCATTTAACACCCATTTGTACTATGTTTCAAGTGAATAAATATATTTAATTTCATTTCATTGGCTATTATTTTCGTAAATTTATAGGTAGGAACGGCGAATAAACTAAGTCTTTGTGTCAACTTTTTAATAAACAAGACTTATACAGACAAGACAAACAGATAGATAATATAATGTATAATGTAATCGGGTTTGGTAATAAGTAGATAATATCGGAGCAGTGAATTGTGGGCCATTATTTTTACAATCTGTCTAAATTCTAAGCGTATGGAGATAGAAAGTCGTAATTGGCACCGATCTTATGAGTCTTATCTTTTAATATTCATGGAATCTTTTCACTCCGAAGGGTACACTATTTTGGACGGTTTGAATATCAGGTACAATACGTAAAAGAGACAGACAATGCCATATCTGATGTTTTATCTCGCAACATAAAGGGAGTTAATGTCTTTATTATTTCAAAGGTGGCTTGCCGACAATTACAATTGTTTGAGGCAATAAAAAAGGCGGTTGTTTGAAAACAATTTTTAGAAAATTATGAGAATTGCAGATAGACGATAACAGTCTTCGCTCAATCATAAAATGTTTGCTCGGTCAAGGAGGGACGAATAATAATGAAAACGAAATAAGTTTATAGTTTATTATCGAGTTGGAGCAGTTACGCACAATAATGTTTGTACTTAGTGGACTTAGACGGTAATGCGGTTATGCTTATGTGGTTCATTTAGCACGTTACTATGGATGAAAATTAGATAATTAACGAGAATTTGTAAATAAACGCAGTTAGTTGTATGAGGTAGAATAGTTCGTAATTAGGTTAGATATACATTGTTTTAGAAAAGAAATAAGTTTGTCACTGAGTTCGTAGACGGCGTTAGGTTATTAGACAGTGTTAGGTTAAATGAGTTAGGCGATTAATTAATTAGGTTATCAGCTTTTTTAATAGGGTTAGGAAGTTAATTCGTGATAGGTTTAATTAAATAGACAGTTTAATTTAATAGTAAACTAGAAAAAAAAAGTAGGTAGGTATATATATATACAAACAGGTTACCTTTAAGGTTCTCTATCGTAATTGTTATGTTAAAATAAGGTTCCCAGCTCACATAATATTGGCATTCTATATGAGCCGGAAAAGGAGGGAAATGACAGGGTATGGATTCCCAAAAAATATCTTTTAAATGGTTTAGGGAAAGCTCATAAATTTAAACGATCCTTTCCTTTTTTGGTTTGTTAGCCTTCTCTAAGAATTACATGAGTAAAAAATAAACAAGTGTTGTCTTTAGAAAATGAAAACTAATTTATTGACAGCCCGACTGTTTGTAGAATTGTTAAACTCTACATCTGTTAACCATTGTAATCTTGTGTTATGGGACATAGACGCAAAAATACATTTGTAAGTTTTTACGTAAAAAATTCCAGAATTGGACAATAAAGATAAATATTCTCTGTTCTCTTATTCACACATTGCTTAAGCAAAACAAATATGTTTTGTTTTGCATGCGTTATGAGAGATGACGCCCCGGATGACTCCCTCGCAGAGCCAATGGGAAAGACAGAGCATCGGACGCACACGCACCACCGAGGGATGAATGCGGGGGTGAAAAAATCATGCGATGTGAAGCAGAAGAAAGACATTCGTTGTATCGCGGTGTGTTCGTTTAGACGTGTTTGCAGTGAGACGTAATAATTACTTCTTGTGGGAGATTTAAATATTTTTTGCATTGCTGGGTAGACATGCGCTTAGAATCTTCTTCGAATTGGGGTAGGAGTGTGCTGTATATTGGCAAGTCCTAGAAAATAAGTTTTCAGTTTTGTCAAGGTTTGGCTGTAAATTATAGAAAGAAAATAAGTAAATTACAAACCTTTACGAAACACTTTCTTAATTTGAATGCAGGGAACTTAAAACTGATCTTGAAGGCGCTTTGCCTGATTCATGTAAATAATATCCTCAGTTTTAATATTCCATTTTCCCCTTTTATTGTTTTGATTCTCTGAAAGCTTTTAAGCTAATTAAAGTATAACTAAAAATATGTGTCTGGTAGGGACTGAATATTCCCATTCTGAATATTCGGCAGCCCGAGGTCTAAGGGTCCTACGCCTTCAATAGAAATTCGACATTTACACCCAATCTTAAATTCGATATCTAATGAAATATAGTGGAGGAGACAATAAATTAAAAACCATAATAATGCTGTGATTTTATTTCAGCTAGAATTAAGATTGTCTGTGTGTATATATTTATCGTTTAAGATCTATGTTTATTATTTTCTCCTAATTTCAGGTGTGAGAATCAGAATATAAACACTACATTTATTTCTCTTGAGTCTTTTAAATCAGCCATTCCTCTAATTAGGACATGTTCAATGCTATTTAATTGATCAATGCCAACAATTCCTTTCTATAATAAAAATGCTATCACTATCCTAAGCCATAAGGTATGAAATAGTTTCTATTAGTTTAAAATAGGCTAAGACCCCTGATAATTATTAAACTAGTATCTTAAATTAAACTCTTTGCTATTACTAAAATTCTAATTGTCTTTTACTTGTCCATTCCAAGACTTAAAGAAATATAATATTAAATCTATTTCTCAGGGCAGAATTCTACACCAAAAGGTGAGGATTCCTACAAAGAATCTAATTAATTTGCCAATAACATCAATATTTGTATACAAGGCTCAAATAATAAAAGAATAATAAAGGTATTAGCCCAAAAGATTTCTAGCTAGCAATCGCTCCATACAATGGAACGTATATACATTTATTGGAATACCAACGTGGTGCGCACCTTCTCTTATTACTAATAGTACAAAAAAATAATAATTATAATAAAGTTGGTATTCAGAGATTATATTATCTCAAAGTGGATCACATATTAATGGGCGGGGGCACTATCTGCAGGTAAGTGACCCCATATCATACCTTAAAGTTACTCTATCGAAAGTACAATTTATATGGTCTGAAAACAGTACCAATCAATAGGCTTACGAAGCCTTTATTTTGAACCTGATTCATTGACAATCCTAACTTCATTATTAGTTCACAATATTACTATTTATCAGGGATTATTGAGATATTTAAATGTATGAGCAACAGACGTGTCAATCAAAGATAGTCTATTGTCATACGATAAAGGCTGTGTCAATTAATCAGTTGTTCTAGAGCAATATATGAGCGATTTGTATGTCATTGAGAGAGGGCTTTGATGTAATTATTTCGTAACGTCTCCAGTACGGGGTTTGGCCAAGCCCCAGGAACACGAGGCGACGTGTTCAAACACCCTAGCTTTGCGAGAAAATATTATCATACCTATTTGGCAAAATAGCATTTTTTAGAAAATAAAATACGGACCCCAGGGGTAACCGTTACACCACAACGAGTGGGAGGCCTGCCAACACTACGTTTTCCGGTTCGTGGTCGCCACTCGAGAACTTTTCTGCCCCAACGTTCTACGAGCTATGTGCCCCGCCCATTGCCACTTAAGTTTCGCGATTCTGCGGGCTATGTCGGTTACTTTAGTTCTCCTACGGACCTTCTCATTTCTGATTCGATCACGCAGGGAAACTCCGAGCATAGCGCGCTCCATCGCCCATATACCCGTACTTTTAAACAATTAATAATATTTACTTATGGAAGGTTCAGTCACCATTTGGAAGAATTACTATGATTTTTTTTTATTTTCAATGCGGAATTTTGATGAATCGTCAAGTGTTATTGCTTCATCTTTGCACTAAAATTTTACAATCCCATGTTTCGGAGTTTAGAACCGGTGTAAAGTTTATTACCGAAATATTGTTCTGCCGCATAAAATACAGCATTTTACATTACAGAAAAATATTTCGGAATTTATCGTGTTTTGCCTGCCGAGATTGGTTGTTTGTAATGGATTAAACGAAACCGTAACGTCAGTCGCTATAAATAAAAAAGATTATGTAAATCTATGTTACCGATTTGCATGAGACATGTTAGTATATATAGTGGAACATATCCCGTTTATCCCGAAAATTTACTTGGTTTCTCGGTAAAAGCAAACGAAACTACGGACACGAGCTGAGATAGTACAAATGTGCACTAGGTCATAATATACCTATGAAATTTGATGCCATTGTGGTAGGTATAAATACAATAAATATTTATTATCGCGCTGGTAGTTCGTGTAAGAGAATAATGGCGGTGTCGTGGGGGCTTGCAAATTGGCATATTATGTAGCTTGCGTAATGAACTCGAACGAGTGATATTCTTGCGAAAAATACCTACTTTGTCATTTAAATGTCAAAGGTGGTTGTCTCCTTCAGATCTTAGATAAAGATGGATTTGTTTATCCAATACTAGATGCGCTCCGGGGCTTCGCTCCCGTGGGAATTTCGGGATAAAAGTACCCTATGTGCTATTTTCGATCATCGAAATCCGTCCAGTAGATTTTGTGTGTTTGAGTAACAAACATCCTTACAAAGTCACATTCAAACTTTCAATAGAAGTAGGATTTATTAATTTTAACACAGCCACATTACAGTTACATTCAGCACAAACTCAGCATGCAGCAGCAAACTGTAGTTTACAGTCTTTCCTACAGTATTTGTCATAAATCTCTAAAAAAGACACATTACATTGACAAAATAGATTGTGACTATCAAATAAAGACCCACGAGGGGCCTTCGAATACAGATTGCGGAATATGTTTATATTGCCGCGAAAGACGTAGTTCATTCTTAAATCTTGTTTGTAGTTTGTACAGGAAAAATGTGTGCAAAAGAAAACTGTTTACTCTATACGACACCTGTAAGGAAAGTAATAGAATGTGCATAAGTTATTCATTTAGGAGAAATTTTGCATGCATTAGCCTGGCATGTTTTTCAAAAAGTTTTATATTTTAGCAATACAAATACTCGTATTTAAAATATTTCTAATCCCCATAATAATACTGACCATTAAAGTGCATTTTCTCTAAAGTAAAAGCACACTATAACTCATTAAATGAGTAAATTATACCAAAATTACCGTTGCAGCGGAGTTAAAGTTAAAGGCGGTCGGGCTCACCTGCAGGGCTAACATGCGCGTCACGACATATCTCTAAGACGACATGACATAATTTGTCGAATTCGACAATTTTGTCATTTACCGTAACATGCGCGCCACGAAAGAGAGCTATCTCGACGTGACTTGGCTTTCTCTTCTCGATACGTCAAGTTTTTTGTAAAATAGCACAACCTACCTATATGGTTCATACAGTCAGTCATCGAATGCCTTTACGCGGGCAATCGTGGGGGGTTTGAGGGGCGAGGGACGGAGGGGGGCGTACCGCACAGCCATACTAATTTCATTTTCGATTTAGTATGGCAGTGCGGTACTAATTTAAGGGTTGTATGTTTTAAAAAAACTTGTGCGGAGCGACGCCGATTAGGCAGACCCTCCAATCCAACAAAGCTACTTAGATGATATACTACATTTTACTTTTTATTTTTGGATCCAAGATGGCCGACATTTTTTTTTATAATATAGGTAGGTATTGTTAAAAACATTTATTTAGAAATCCAAGATGGCGGACAATTTTTTTCTTTAAATTTAACATATGGGTATCCTTTTTATAGGTTTTTGGGGACGCTAATGACGAAAATAACATTTATTTAGAAATCCAAGATGGCGGACAATTTTTTTCTTTAAATTTAACATATGGGTATCGTTTTATAGGTTTTTGGGGACGCTGATGATGTAAATAACATTTATTTTGAGATCCAAGATGGCAGACAATATATTTTTTTAATTTTACAATGTGTGTATCGTTTTATACTGGAGTGACTGTATATCAGAAACAAGTGCCAGAAAAAACTTATGTCCGCCATCTTGGATCTCAAAATAAATGTTATTTTCGTCATCAGCGTCCCCAAAAACCTATAAAACGATACCCATATGTTAAATTTAAAAAAAAAATTGTCCGCCATCTTGGATCTCAAAATATATGTTATTTTCGTCATCAGCGTCCCCAAAAACCTATAAAACGATACCCATATGTAATATTTAAAAAAAAAAATTGTCCGCCATCTTGGATCTCAAAATAAATATTATTTTCGTCATCAGCGTCCCCAAAAACCTGTAAAACGATATCCATATTGTAAAATTAAAAAAAAAATAATGTCCGCTATCTTGGATCCAAAAATATTATTTTTGTAAACCTCATCCCGAAAAATTGGCCTTCACGGGATGCCAGGCAGATGTATAACATCTTAGCACGACGTTCACGCTATTTTCTGTCACGGCATTCGAGTCGATTTTACTGTCTAGCCGCGCCTATAGATGTATTTACATAAAAAAATATCGGCCATCTTGAATAAAAAAAAAATCACAATCAACAACTTTAATTAGTAGGTATCCAGATATCCCGCACGATTCGAGTACAATTTTTTCTCGTCGCTTGTCGTCGAAAAAATATTTGACGACAAACTTATCACGTATCATGCATCAAAACATTTCAAAAATCGATTCAATTTGGCGCGCATGTTAGGGTTTGTAGACAAATTGTCACGAAGTCTTCATTTGACAGAAGGACATGATTTGACTGTGCTGCCATGTTAGCGACTGTAGACATATAGAGATATGTCGTCTCATATCGACAAAATGCCACGACAAAATTATGTCGTGGCGCGTGTTAGATATCAAATTTTACTATAAATATTGGTTACCTTATTTATGTTTATTTTAATATAAATACTCTTTAATTTGTAAATACGAAATTAATAATTGAGTAGGTAGGTATATTTTACATGTTGTCGTGATTCGATTTGTGAGGTGGGTAGATTTAGTTTATAAAAGGCGTTTGCCAATTAGTCGTCCTATTCACTTTATTGTTGGAGCTGGTGGTGATCAGACATGAAGATAAGTACTAGATATTACTATTTAAATGTATACTGTTATGTTATTGCTTTGTCATATGAATATTCATTTGTGTTTCAATAATATTTCATGTTTTATGTTTTGTGGATTTCTATGAAATATAAGTGGCCCATCTGGGTATTTATAGTAATGAATATAGCCCATGTCATGATAGGGACCAATACTGTCTTAATGAGTTTCTTTCGGGATTTCTTCTCAGCAGTGGTCGTTCCGAAGTCCTAGTAGTCTTTAGCTTTGAAATTAGGGTTCAGTCTTATAATATACATTTGAACCTGATTGTATCTTTTCTTTATTTGAATTACCTACCTCTACCTACATTATGAATTGAGTAATAAAGTAAAAGTACAACTATATTCTTAAAGTCATAGTCATTTATTAACTTACATTAAATATATAATAAATATACATACATATATACATATTTTTATCTACCTAATCTATTATCAGAAGTGGGATTCACCTTTGTTTGTGCATATTTTAATACCGGTCCAATTTCAGGATGGAAACCAACTGGACTGCGGAGCTAGGATTCGGTGCGATAGCATCGAGATTCTCGCGAAAGACCTAAAATGGAGCATCATCCAGACTGCCGCTGATACCAGAGGTGGTAAGGTCCTTGCATAAGGGCTTTGCATTAACTTGGTATAATATCCTCAGACCGTCTGAAGAAGATCGTAAAAAATATTATAAATGTAGGTAGTCTTTTAAAAATGTTTTCTCTCAATGTCCATTTTCACTAAATTGTAAAACTTGTAAGTACTTTCATACATAAGTAATGTGAAAAAATAGCAATTTTGATCTGTTTGATGTTTAAAGACGAAACGTCATAAAATTTTAAATCAACTTGTAATGGGTTGTCAGATTGGCCGAGCGGTTTGTGAAAAATCTTGTTGCATCAATTAATACTCATAACACCTTTAAAAATAGACTGGCTTCACTGTCATTTGTTTACTTTTAAGCTATGATATAAAATTAGATGTATGTAAATTGAACATGTTATAACAAAGTAATGGCAATAATGTTTCATCACTTGGTACCTCCCTAAGATTATAATTATTTTGTTTGGTTGTGTAATGAGATATGTGGAAATTGTACACGTTATAGAAAAGTAATAGCAATAGTGTGCTACCACTTAGTCTAAGATTATAATTATATTGTTTTACTGTAATATAAAACGAGATGTGTGTAAATTGTAATTGAAAATACTTGGCTAGAAATTATAGTTGATGAAAAGAAATTGATTCAATATAGTGTTAATACAAAAACAGCATTGGGAAACAATTAAAAAAAAAGAAATTAATGAAAAAAAGAGAAATTGATGGGAAACAAAAAAAAAGAGAAATTGATGAGAAACAAAAAAAAGAAAAATAGGAAAACAGAAAAAAAAGAGAAATTTGTTAGTAAAACAATGCTCATTCCGCTGGCGATCAATTGTTTGGTACTGGCTTAGCTCACTTGCTGCGGGTGGAGGGAGTCAAGTATGTCTATGCAATTGATAAATGAGAAAGAAAAATATAGATTATTCCGCTGGCGATCAGTTGTTTGGTACTGGCTTAGCTCACTTGCTGCGGGTGGAGGGAGCCAAGTATGCCTATGCAATTGATAAATAATCAAAAGGGGAAACTTAAGACATATTATTATGTGAATATCTTACATTACTGATCAGAACTAAAGAAACTTATGTATTGAACATGTATTGAATCACTTTTTTTGTAAGTATACTTCGAGAACGAAGTATGTGTCAGTATGGCCGTGTTAGATATCAAATTTTACTATAAATATTGGTTACCTTATTTATGTTTATTTTAATATAAATACTCTTTAATTTGTAAATACGAAATTAATAATTGAGTAGGTAGGTATATTTTACATGTTGTCGTGATTCGATTTGTGAGGTGGGTAGATTTAGTTTATAAAAGGCGTTTGCCAATTAGTCGTCCTATTCACTTTATTGTTGGAGCTGGTGGTGATCAGACATGAAGATAAGTACTAGATATTACTATTTAAATGTATACTGTTATGTTATTGCTTTGTCATATGAATATTCATTTGTGTTTCAATAATATTTCATGTTTTATGTTTTGTGGATTTCTATGAAATATAAGTGGCCCATCTGGGTATTTATAGTAATGAATATAGCCCATGTCATGATAGGGACCAATACTGTCTTAATGAGTTTCTTTCGGGATTTCTTCTCAGCAGTGGTCGTTCCGAAGTCCTAGTAGTCTTTAGCTTTGAAATTAGGGTTCAGTCTTATAATATACATTTGAACCTGATTGTATCTTTTCTTTATTTGAATTACCTACCTCTACCTACATTATGAATTGAGTAATAAAGTAAAAGTACAACTATATTCTTAAAGTCATAGTCATTTATTAACTTACATTAAATATATAATAAATATACATACATATATACATATTTTTATCTACCTAATCTATTACGCGCATGTTAGCCCTGCTGGTCGGAGGCGAAGCGCATCGCCCAAGACAGATCCCAGTGGAGAAGCACTATGGACGCCCTCTGCCCCACCTGGGGGCCTTAGGACCTTAAGTCAAGTAAGTCATACCAAAATTAGTAAATTTTGTTTTTTTTTTTTTTTTAATAATAGTTGACTAGTTTTTCGTTCTTGTTATACTTTCAGACAAAAATACAAACGAAGAAGGAGAAGAACAAATAAAAGTCAATTGATCGACAATGACAACAACAATTCATGATTAATAAAATGTCAAAATAATTAAAAGATACAAATAACATAAATCCAGAATTTCATTAATATGCGTACCCTATTAAACCTTAAACCCTGGGTTTGGTCATAATTGTTATGTTAATAACTTTACAAAGTACCTTTGCTGAAGAATAGTTCAGAGGTTTATTCATTAGACCTTAATTTATTTGCGTTGTTTTGACGATGGCTGGCGGTTATGAATAATTTACCTTTGTTGGTTTATGTCTTGTTATTATCACAAACGAGGAATTAACATTTTGAAATATGGGATTAGACACAATAGCTTCAGTTTGAGATGGACACAATATAAATGATAAATGTATGTATATAACTACATAATAGAACTAAATAAAAGCCAGTGTAATATGGGTTTGGTACCTATATGAACCGGGTACTATCCCTATCCAAGGTGGTATTTTGATAAATTAATAAGTTAATATAATTTCAATAGATAAAATATACATTAGAATTAATTGATAGATACGTATTTAGCTTACTATTAGTTATAATTATAAATACCTCTCTTGTTTGTTTGTTTGTAAACTCTTTATTGCACATACACACAAGAAAAATACAAAACATAGTGAAACAAAAAGAGAGGCGTACAATGGCGGACTTATCGCAAAAAGGGATTTCTTCCAGTCAACCAAGTGTTTGAAAGGATTTTTGAATAAAATAAGAAGGGAAGCGTAAGGCAAAATTCAGAAAAGAATAGAAGAACACGAAAATCTCTTATGAGAATACAAGAACTACTCGTGTAACGTAATTTATCTAGAACATAAGTGGTACAGATAAAAGCTTAAGTCAGCAAGCGCCTTTAGGCTATACAGTTTAGTGCCCGTATCAACAGGCAATAATTTAAATATTCATACACGCCGAGATATCGAGAAGCTTTCATCTGGGACAGGTGTTTTGATTCTAATGGTCGATAAGCTAAGTCGTAAGCGTCGATGGAAATGCTTCAATGAAAATCCTAATCCATGATGTTTTCCCAAGTGTTTTGGTTAGATCAAGTTTTTGAAGTTAAACATTTATTGGCGCTGCTTGGCAATACATTTGACTCGAATGCCGTGACAGTAAATGGCATGATGCGTCGTGCTACGATTCTTACTTGTTTTACATCTGCCGGTCGTCTCGTGACAGCTATTCAATTCAATTCATTTATTGAACTAACTTTTGTACAAAGGATGTTTGTCTTGTCGACATCCGATCAGAAATAACCGGTTAAAAAGTTAAAAGGTACCACCGGGTGGAGGGTCGGGTCGCATAGAGAATTTTAATACCGATGTATAAATTGTAGTTTCGTATATTCAAATGGGTTGTGTTGTTGTAAAGAATAAATAAATAATAATTGCATGAAAAATTGCAAGCAACTGTTGTTTAGACCATGCAAGTATTTACTTGCTTCAATTTAATTGTATGCAACAGGCAAGACACTTGCACAGTCTAAATAGGCCTTTATTCTCAGTAGGTGTCTCTGAATTGGTCTCAGGTGTCGAAGAGACGCGGGAGCTATTTACGTCCCGTCGTTTACGATTTGCTGAGTTGAACAGCTGTTTCAGGTACGTTTATTATGGAAAATTACCTGTCTATTTCAATTTAGTCTGCTTTCTTTTCTCATAAGAATTTTCAAATTTACAGTGTTGGCACAAGCTTTAATTGATCGGATACGCTTGTCTAGGTCATAAATCCTAACCCCTTATTTCCCTACCCTAAACAAATTATTTTTATTTTTCTTATTAGGAAGCTATTTACACTACAATAGAACTAGAAAGCCAATTATAGGTCCTTATTTTTATATCCCTAATTTTTCTCCCAGACTCACACGGATACTCGACTTCACTTACATTAATAATGTGAGTAAATATGAGTGATGTGAATTCAGCCACAGGCAGAAAAAAAAAGAAACAGGTTAATTTTATCAAATGTGAATAAAGAATTAAGAGCAAGGATACTCTTACAAATCTGAAAGGCTAACTTACCGAGCTTTTCAATAACTAGACTCCACATCTCGGTAACTTTACAACTCGAAAGATACATAAAGATAAAAGAAAAGAAATCCCGGAACGGCGCTGGAGTCAAAGATTTCTTGCTGAGCGCACAAGGATTTCTGCAGTATTTTGATAAGGAAGTCCGCATTTCCAACCTTGGCTGTAAGCACTATTATAAATTTGAATGCCTTGGCTTTACTTTGGAGTTAAAAAGTTTTTGCGTCCGTGAACATTTCTGTTGAAAATTCTGCTTTCTTTGAATGTTAACAGGATATTGAAATCCAACAATTTTGACTTATTTATAAATCTTAATTTATTTAATTATATATATAAACAAAATTTCGGGTACTCGAGACTTTGGTTTGTACCCTTGGTATGGGAATAGCTATAATTACATGGAATTTCTAGTAAGGTATTACGACTAGTAGGGAGAAATCCGAGAGGCTAAAATAAACCTTATATTTTCCCCTTTATTTTATGATCCCGTGGATTTATTCCACTATTAACGATAAATTTATGATTGTTTTATATTTCAGAAGAGATGAATATAGTTAGTAAAGGATATCAAAACTGAAATTGAAATATAAGACAGTGAAATGTACTTATGACAGAGTGCTTCGGGCTCTTAACCCAAAGATTGCCTTAGATCTGTACTGAGATTAATAAGGGTAGCTGATGAAGGGCAACCTCCTAGATATTTTGAGATTAAATATTCATACTAGAGGGAAGTAAGCAGTATTGTTCTAAAAATATTTACATTTTATGACAAACTCGAAGTAAGTAAGCAGTTATTATATTCTAAAATAATTTACATTTTATAACAAACTCGAACTGAAGTACCTGTTATTATACGAGTATTTATTTTAGGTACAATTGGCTATGTTCAACTTTATGGATACTTTCCTTCGAGCAACAAGGACTTCCGCACGGATACGCAACAGTCCGTGTTGCTCTATGATACTTTCCCTTCAGGTGAGGTTAAAAAATTCCATCCTGTATAATAATTACAAGCGATAGAACAAAATGGAAAAAACTAAGGCACTGTGCCGTCCGTAAGTGAGAAAATGGTAAAGGCAAAGACGTCGTCTTTTTTTGTAATTACCTATTTATAATGCGGAAAACGTAAAAGCTAGTATAATTTAAGTCCCTATTTTGTTGGCAGACGTTGATGTATGAGCAAGTACACAATGCTGCTGGGAGGCTGTTTTTGTGGAGAGGTGCCGAGGTTGTGCCAAGTCCCCGTGGGATGCAGTTTTTGTTCCGTTGTCTGATATCTTTTTGTTGACATTAGGTTATTTTGTTAGGTTGTTAGCGTTGAGTTTGTGATGTCAACAATTTTATCTACAGGGCCACTAATTGGTAAAGCTGAAATACTTTTTACTTAATATTTAGGTACATGAAATCAAGCTGGTGAAAAATCCGCACATAGTTAAATATACAAGATCTAATCTGAAAAAGATCATTTTCCATTTTGAACTGACTGGGAATCGAACCTGGGAGCCCTGTGGTTACAATCTTAGTAGGTGTAACTCTTTATACCGTTCCGTGGGTTCGTCGTCATTACCGCTACGCCTCAGAGGCCAATAATAGTAGCAACGATTTATGGATGCTCAGCTCAGTGCTAAGAGGGCTGGCTGCCAGAGGAGGCTTTCTTACTGTTTATTTAACAAAAAACATGTAAATGGCGGATTTAAAGTCGGAGGCTTTTTCTGGTCAATCAAAAGAATGCCACACTAGCAAGAATTTTAGATCATATTTTTATTCTAGATATTTGTATTCTTGTCCGTCTGCTCTATAAATTTGTTATTGAAAATTCATATAAATATTCTTCGATAACACGTTTTGTGAAAAAGTGTTATCTGAAAATATGTAGCTCTTGTAAATTGATTCTTTTCATGTGTCAGATCCGAAATTGAATGGTGAAAGTTATTTTATCGCGGCCTATGGAGAAATGTTTTGTGACGAAAATATCAAATGTATTTCACAAATATTATTTAGTTTTAGGATAGTTTTTGATGACGCAATTTGAGGATTTTGAATTTGAGGATTAAATCTATTAGAGTGTCTGGCAACCCATCCTGGTTGTGCTATATGTAAAGTGGCTTACTATCAGGTATTACTATTATTAGCCAATAAAAGTAGCTCAAGATGAAAAGGAAATAAATCAATAGTTATTGAATCCTACTAATATTATAAATGCGAAAGTTTGTTGCGGATGCGAAATTGTAAGGAAGTTTGTTACTCAATCACGCAAAATTTACTGAACGGATTTCGGTGAAATTATATACGGGTAGAAAAATACCGGGAATAGTACATAGGGTATTTTTATCCCGAAATTCCCACGGGAGCGAAGCCCCGGGGCGCAGCTAGTAACCAATAGATAGATATTGAAACAATTTTTGTTTTGTAACACCTATCTCTAAATACTATATTCACTGGGCTGTCAAACAAACAACTAAATAATGATGGTGAAATACGTTTTGTAGTTCAAAGCTTACTAACTCACTTCTGGACGCAAACAAAGTGCTTTCGAGTTGTTTCAACGCATAAAATACAAACAAAACAGAAGAGATACCCGCAAATAAAATATCTAGTATCGGGTATTGTTTGCTACTGTGGCTACCACCAACATTACCACTGCACTTCACTGTCACTGCTACCTTCTTCATAAGTCACTTTCATCGGGAACCAACACCATTACCAATTACCAGAAACAAGATGAATAGCTCTGAAAAGAGCTGTTATCAAGAAACAAGAAAAGCACTCAGCTCTGAGAAGAACATCGTGCATCGGCGGCGTGTCATCAATCATAGAAACAGGATTCGCACTCACGCAGTTCTGAAAAGAACTTCGCAGCGCGTCATGCGAGAAGCAGAACACCATCCACGACATGATTGCACAAGCTCCAGAGTTCATCTTCACATCGCGACGTCTTCGCCGAGCGCCGAAATGCAGCAGCCACGCATACGTCTGTCCGCCGCGCCGTCCTCCGAGAAATGGACGAGCCACGTGTCGCGGTAACTTTATATACGCCGCGCTCGCGTCTACCCACGTGAATGCATGCCTCCGACCGTGCGACAGAGACAACACGCTCGCGAGAAGAGTACGAACGACGAACAAAGTAACTTGTATATAATTTATCAAATTCGTGTTTTAATTGGCTAAAATTGTAATTTTATAATTGGTTATGTGTATTTTCCTTTGTAAATATTTTTGTATATAAACTGCATAACTTGTAGCAATAAAGCATTCCATTCTACACCTTCTGATCTGAGGTTTCATTCCACACCTCAAAGTAGCGACCATCTCTACGCTAAACTACTCTTGCTAATCGGCTACTGATTGCTAGTCCTAATGGGCGATTTTCTGACAGCTCAAATGTCAATAGATGGCTTTTTATAAAAGCCGAGCCGTAATAAAGGCTGTATCTATATTGTGCGCTTTTAATTGTCAACCAAAGACAGAAAAAAAAAATCACTTAACAGTTTGACAGTTGCACAAATCACAATATTGATATTTTATAGATGTTCGTTGTTGAGGCCTTCAGCCTCCAATTTTTATATAATTTCTTTTTTTCTCTTCAATTCGGTAATAAGGCACCTTGATATCGCTGTCCCTTTAGCGGGCAAATGAGAGAGCGAGATGGAAGTCTGCTCGCCTCGCGTAAGGACTGCCAATGATTGCAAGTCAGTCTCGTATCGTCTGTCATTGAGATAGCGTGTGTGTTCGCGCCTGCAGTGCCGCGCGCGCGCCGTTACGAAGATTCCCGCAACAGATCCTTCCAGAATATTCTTGTCACTGCTGTACTCGAAGAAAACTGGTGATCACCAAAGAGAAGCCTTCAACACGCGAGCAAGGTAAGCGATTATCGAGCCCCTGTCGAGTTGCCGAATTGTTGAAATTTTCTCTTTCATATATGCACATATAGGCCGTTTAACCGAAGTCTCATCCGAGCCTTAGGTATATCTTTAGGTCCTACATACCGCACAAAAGGAGTCAACCTATTTTACACGGTTGCCACTCCATAATTTGGTCCTTTACGAGCGGATTTGTCCAGCTTTTAATATTATATGTACTTTCGCTTCGGCGCTAGTGCTACGAACCGCCATCTTGTTAATTGCATTTTTTGCTAATTCACCTTCCATATACTTTCTTTATAGTAATTTCCAATAATGGCTTCTAACAAACTCGAAGCCAAATTGAAACAACTCATTGCTAAAAAAGAAGCTATTTATGAACGAATTAATCGTTTATACGATATAAGCAAAGGCATTTCCAATTACGATTATCGTTCGAATGAGCCATTTCTAGCCCAATCTGAGACTATCAGCGAACTTTATGACAAATTTGAAGTAATCGTAGAACATATTAATGAGTTGAACTTTGAACTGAAAGAAACCCCACCTGATTACGCGGCTTTAAACTCGTTCGAAGAATTATATTCAGCGATTAAATACAAACGTAATCTAATTTTAGCCAGAGATAAGACTAACGTTGGCGTGTCACTTAAGAAAGGCCCTATAAAATTACCACCTATCCAGATACCTTCCTTTGATGGCAAAATTGAAAATTGGCCGATATTTTACGAAATATTTCGTAGTAATATTCACGAAAACGCCGATCTGACTGACTCGCAGCGTGTCCAATATCTCATGGGCAAACTTACCCACAGTGCTTTAAAATTAACTGCAGGTATTGTTCCCACGGGAGAAACTTATAATACAATTTGGGATTCTCTCGTTAAGAAGTACCAAGATAATCGCACTTTAGGTATTCATTATTTAAACAACATTTTGGACATTAAAAATTGTGTCAATAATACCGCTAGCTTAAACACTTTTATTGAAAAATATTCGGCGTTTATTGCAGCGCTCAAGCAACTAAAGATACCTAAATTATTGGATTTTATTTTATTACATTGTGGTTTACGAAAGGTTGACTCTCAAACAGCCCAGCTATTCGAAACGCATATTAGTGGAAAGGAATTGCCATCTTATACAGAATTTATATCTTTTATACAAGATCATATAAAGGCACGCGAAAGATCACATACTAATAATTGTTCGCGGTTTGAAACGCGAGTGACAAATTCCACTAATACTTCAAAAACTTTCATATCAAATAGCGCGCCACGGTGTGAAATAGAAACGCCCTGCCCAATATGCACAGGCGAAAAACATCCATTGTTTAGGTGTGAGCAATTTAAAAATATGAGTACACCGCAAATTCGTTTCGATTTTATTAAGTCAAAGCGTGCCTGTATTAACTGCTTAAGCCTAACCCACACATTGAATAAATGTAAGTCGCGTTCGACATGCAAGTTTTGTAAAAAGCAGCACCATTCATTGTTGCATTTCTCTGAGAATAATAAACTGGACTCAGCTCCAGGCGACGGCAAACCGGTTTGTTATCTCGTAGACGCCGCGCAGTCTGCGCTCACCCAGTCCTCGCCGCCCGTGGAAAATACAACTTCTGTAACATTAAACACAGGAATGCGAAATTCAAATTATGTTTTATTATCTACGGCGCAAGTGTATGCGACTCACAACAATGGTCATGATAAAATTGTGGTCAGGTGTTTGATAGATAGTGCGTCTCAGAATAATTTAATAACTTTGAATTGTTGTAAGCGTTTGAACTTACCTATAGTTAAGCTACATAACTCGTCGTTACAGGGTGTTAGAATGTCCACGCAGTCAGTGCATGGCTACATACATATAACAATAGAATCGCGCGTTAATCCCGAAGATAAATATTATATTCATGCGTTAGTGGTAGATTGTATTACAGGTAAGCTACCCGCGAATTATATTGAATTAAATGACGACATGTCGTATATAAATAAATTACCACTAGCCGATTTAACTTGGAATGTGCCGGGAAATATTGACATTATTCTCGGCGCGCAACTTTTTCCATATATTTATTTAGGTAATATGATTGAGTCGGGCGGTCGCGCGCCTCCGGCTGTCTTGACTAGCTTCGGGTATGTACTGATGGGTAGTGCGGCAGGTCATTGTGACTCGTTTTCTCAATCTTCCTCGTTTACCGCGCTGACTAATACTGACATTGAGTCGGGTTTACAGAAGTTCTTTGAATTGGAGGAAGTACCATTTTCACGGCTTATTAGTCCATCGGAAAAAGAGTGCGAAGACATTTTTTGTTCTTCCGTCACGTTTAAGGACAGTAGGTATTTTGTTGACCTACCTTTTTCGCGGAACCCCTCTGAGTTGGGCAATTCTCGTGCAGTCGCCCACCGCCGCCTGTTGGCCCTCGAGCGTAAATTTGCGCACGTGCCAACCCTACGCGAAAATTATAATAAAACCATCACCGACTATATATCTCAGGGTTATTTATCGGAAGTACCTGATTCTGAATTAACAGAACAGGGCTATTACATACCGCACCACGCGGTCATTAGGCCAGACAAAGATAGTATTCGTGTGGTTTTGGACGCCAGCGCTAAGACGCACTCAGGGTTGTCACTCAATGACATTTTACATGTCGGACCGAATTTACAGGCCGACTTATTTTTGTTATTACTTGATTTTCGTACGTTTCCCATAGCTATGACCGCAGATATTAAACAGATGTTTTTAAGAATCGGTGTTAATCCGCATCACCGCGAATACTTGCGAATTTTATTCCGCTTCAATAAGAATGAGCCTATTCGCACCTTTAATTTCAACCGCGTGCCTTTTGGGTTGGCGTCTAGTCCTTACTTAGCCATGCGCACACTACGCCATCTGGCGTGTGAGCATAGCGACCGCTTTCCGGACGCATCCAAATTGGTAGAAACCCAGTTTTATATGGATGATTATGTTTATTCTGTTCCTGATGAACAAACCGCTATAAAGTTGTCACACAACTTAATTGATTTATTTAAATTAGGTTCCTTCGACCTTGTCAAATGGGCCAGCAATTCACCCGCTTTGTTAGAGACCCTCCCTGCGTCTCACCGCTTATCAGTTAATTTTTCTAGTATGGATAACAATATTAACAATTTTAAAATCCTTGGTTTAACCTGGGAGCCCGCTGAAGATACTTTTTCTTTGACAACCAGCCCAGTGGACAGTAAATGTACAAAACGCACCATTTTATCATTAATTGCTCGCTTATTCGACGTACTTGGCCTTGTAGCCCCGGTCGTTTTGTACGCTAAAATACTTATTAAAGAACTTTGGTTAGCCAAGATAGATTGGGATGATGTACCTCCGCAGCCAATCATAGACCGCTTCACTGCTTTAGCACGGGATTTTCCCGCACTATCTGCTCTTAAAATTCCACGTCATGTTGGAGTTTTTGCAGAATCTGTCGTAAACATTGTGGCCTTTTGTGATGCTAGCTTTAGTGGTTATGGTTGCTGTGTATATTTACACATTTCTGATACTCAAGGTAACATAACGGTCCGCTTTTTCGGTCGGTCGAAATCCAAGGTTTCCCCCGCTAAAGTAACAATACTAGCTCGATTAGAACTCGTTGCTGCTTTGTTGCTGTCTAAGCTTGTTAGGGTTGTCAGAGAGAAGCTTTCTGCCCGCATTCCGATTGCCGGTACTTATGCGTTTTCGGATTCCACTATTGCGCTCTCGTGGATCCATTCTGCCCCTCATAGGTGGTCTATATTTGTTAGCAACCGTATTGCAAAAATTCAGGAAAATTTACCTGCCGCTTGTTTTAATCACGTATCAGGGAAAGAGAATCCTAGCGATTGTCTTTCACGTGGCATGCTGCCTTCGGAGTTAATTGTACATTCATTATATTATAACGGCCCGTCCTGGCTTCGTCAGCCTATAAATGAATGGCCATTGAAATTTGTTCCGACGGAATGTGAGACATTACCGGAACTGAAATCTAAAACCTTTGTTGTTGAGGCTTCCCGTGCGGAACCACATATTATGGACACCTTAGTCAGCCGCGTGTGTTCATGGAACAAATTATTACACGTATTTCTATATATTCTTAAATTCACAAAAAGATTGAGTGGTCGTAACGCTGTTGAAAATATTCAAACCGCTGAAAAGGACTTTGTTCAAAGTGTATGGGGGCTTGGCTTACTGTGGACAGTTCGTTCAATAAATAATGGTATTATCATTCATCATAATTAATGTCAAATAGATTTTCCGAATATATATTAGAGTATGAATATCTATAATTAAAATATACCATTTAGTAAGTATTTTTTGCGTTTCCGATGCTCAAATCAAAGATGTCGGCATTCACGAGTGTTCTGGGATGCCATTATCTAATATAATATTACATTTAAGTAGTATATATTTTATTCTTTGATGAAAGATTGGATTAATTATGTATTTTTTAGCATAATAAATTAGTTTTATTTATTACGTACACTCATATCACTTCATATTTATATTTTAGAATGAAGAATTATGTATTTATTTTAATTTTTACTTAAATAATTCAATATTGGTAACACTCGATTCTTGAGCGCGGCTTGATTTTGACGTTGACAGTTGTTGTCAAGTATCCAAGTGTCAATGTCGACCGACGACAACCGGTCAACGTCAAAATCAAGCCACGATGAAGAGTCGAGTGTTACCAGGTAAAGAAAACGCAATATTGATTTATGTAAGTAAAAATTAAAATAAATACATAATTCTTCATTCAAAAATATAAATATGAAATGATATTAGTGTACTTAATAAATAAAACTAATATATTGTGCTAAAAAAATACCTAATTAATCTAATCTTTCATCAAAGAATAAAAATATACTACTTAAATGTAATATTATTTTAGATAATGGCATCCCAGAACACACTTGAAGGCCGACATCTTTGATTTGAGTATCGGAAACGCAAAAAATACTTACTAAATGGTATATTTTAATTATAGATATTCATACTCCAATATATATTCAGAAAATCTATTTGACATTAATTATGATGAATGATAATACTATTATTTATTGAACGAACTGTCCGCAGTAAGCCGGCGATGAACAATGTCTTTTCATTATCAGAATCGTTCAAAACATTCATTTTTCTACGGAATTAGATTTAATTAAATCTGGCAAACTTCCATCTAAAAGGTTGCGCAGTTTGTCCATATTTGTTGACGATCACGGAATCTTGCGCATCGGAGGCCGACTTTCCAAATCGGACCTACCCTATGAAGCGAAGCATCCCGCTTTGTTACCTAAACGCGCCCGCATAGTTGATTTAATTATCGATCATTACCATAACACTTATTGCCATACAGGTCCTGGGCTATTAATGTCCATCATAAGGCAGCGATTTTGGATATTGGATGGTAGGACAGTCATTCGCTCGCGTTGTCGCAAATGTAATACTTGCTTTCGTATTAAGCCTACTCACCCGACACCCAGAATGGCTGATCTACCTGAGTATCGCGTGCGTGATGCTAAAGCCTTTGTACACACTGGGGTTGATTTAGCGGGTCCTATTGCATACATACCTATGCGTCGTCGAGGCCAACGCTCGCTGAAGGTCTACATTTGCTTGTTCATATGTCTAGTCACTAAGGCTATTCATATAGAATTAGTTTCGGATCTCACATCCGAAGCTTTTCTTGCAGCTTTAAAGAGATTTATGTCCCGCCGTGGTCCAGTGTCTGTCATGTACTCGGACAACGGGACCAATTTCGTTGGTGCTAAGGCCCGGCTGAACGAAATCTACTCTTTTTTATTAAACTCGCGCATTCAGACCGACATTAAAGAAGAACTTCTGAAATGTCGAATTGAGTGGAAGACGTTACCGCCCCGCACCCCGCACTTCGGAGGAATTTGGGAGTCCAACATCAAAAGTATCAAAGCGCACTTGTACCGAGTGATAGGAAAGCAGCTTCTCACTTATGAGGAGCTCTTAACTGTCCTCGTACAGATAGAATGTCTTTTGAACTCACGGCCTCTTAGTGTTTTATCATCTGATCCGCATCCTGACGTTCTCACGCCGGCTCATTTTTTAATGTCCAGTCCCATTACTTATTTACCTTCTTCTGAATTGACAGAGGAAAGTATGAATTTGACAAAGCGTAAAAAACTTTTGGATCAACTCGTGTTATCATATTGGAAAAAATGGCGTATTGAATACCTGCATACGCTGCAAGTCCGTCAGAAATGGTGCACTCACGATCGTCCCATAGAGATAGGCACTGTCGTTCTCTTGGGTCAAGATAACGTACCGCCCTTGACTTGGCCATTAGGTGTCATAAAGGAGGTGTTTCCTGGATCGGATGGTATAATTCGCGTGGCTTTAGTCAAGACTGTGTCAGGCACATATAAGCGTCCTGTCACAAAGCTGTATCCTTTGCCTACCCAATAATCAAACCGCAACTTAATCAAACCGCAATTTAATCAAACCGCAATTTAATTAAACCGCTTATTTAATCATAATTTCTACCGTAGATATCGATTCGCTGATATTCTCAGACCGCTATTACCTCTAATCTATCCACCTAGCTTCTTGTCTATATTTTAATTTGAAAGCTCTGGACCTTTCAAGGCGGGGAGCTATGTTGAGGCCTTCAGCCTCCAATTTTTATATAATTTCTTTTTTTTCTCTTCAATTCGGTAATAAGGCACCTTGATATCGCTGTCCCTTTAGCGGGCAAATGAGAGAGCGAGATGGAAGTCTGCTCGCCTCGCGTAAGGACTGCCAATGATTGCAAGTCAGTCTCGTATCGTCTGTCATTGAGATAGCGTGTGTGTTCGCGCCTGCAGTGCTGCGCGCGCGCCGTTACGAAGATTCTCGCAACAGATCCTTCCAGAATATTCTTGTCACTGCTGTACTCGAAGAAAACTGGTGATCACCAAAGAGAAGCCTTCAAAACGCGAGCAAGGTAAGCGATTATCGAGCCCCTGTCGAGTTGCCGAATTGTTGAAATTTTCTCTTTCATATATGCACATATAGGCCGTTTAACCGAAGTCTCATCCGAGCCTTAGGTATATCTTTAGGTCCTACATACCGCACAAAAGGAGTCAACCTATTTTACACGGTTGCCACTCCTTTATTTCAAAAAAATGCCAATCCCGTCCATTGTTGTTTTCTGTATGGACTCTCCTTTTACTAAGCACCATCTATGAAGTCATCTCCATCATCCACAGCCTTCCGTGACCCACTGCTGGGTATAGGCCTCCTTCTGTCTACGCCAACTTTCTCGGTCCTGGGCCATCCTACTCCAGTTGTTGCCAGCAATATTCTTAACATCGTCGACCCATCTAGCTGCCGGATGCCCTACACTCCGTTTTCCATTTCGGGGGTACCAATCGGTAATAGCTTTAATCCACCTTCCATCGTTCCTTCTAGCCTTCTAGCCCAGCCCAGTTCCATTTTAAAGTTGCAACTCTGGAAACCACGTCTTGAACTTTAGTTCGACGTCTTATCTCCAGGTTGCGAACTCGATCTTGCAATTTGATGCCGAGCATGGCTCGCTTCATGGCTCTTTGCGCAACTGCAATCTTGTACATGGTTCCTTTTGTAGGAGTCTTTTGTAGGCACCATAAGTGATAGTGGGAAGGACACACTGGTTGAAGAGGCGGGTTTTTAAGCTTTAGGGTACTTCTCTGTTTTTGAAGACGTCTGCTAATTTACTGAATGCTGCCCAGCCCAGCTGTATACGTCGATCAATCTCCTTTGATCTTAGTTTTTTGTCGAAAGACAAACAATGACCAAAGTAAGTATATTTGTCGACCACTTTTATACTCTCACCATGAACGGTAAAGCTCGTGTTAAGAGGCCAGATGTGCTCGACATAACCTTTGTCTTGGTTATGTTCATCTTAAGACCTACGTTCAGAGATGCGTCATGAAGACTAGTCAGCATTTTTTGGAGTTCATTCGGCGTTTCGGCAAACAATATCAGGTCATCTGCAAATCGTAGGTGAGATAGATGTACACCATTGATATTAAGTCCCTCTGAATCCCATTCTAGAGCTTTTAAGACATCATCTAGAGCAGCAGTAAATAGTTTGGGGGAGATGGTATCCCCTTGCTCAACAGAAATAGTCAAAATTATGACGATGTAAGTAATATTATGACACTTGTGCTTGACTGGTTTACAACCAACAACCTGGCTTTAAACACGGACAAGACCAAGTGTATATAGTTTTCTCCCTCGAACGCACCTCACAATGATATACCTTTAATAGTTAATGGCAAAGTATTAGAGTGGGTACACAGTGTCAAATTCTTAGGCGTTACCGTTGACTGTAAGTTAAAGTGGGATAAACACATTGAACTCACGGCCAAAAAACTTAGCTCGGCGGCTAATGCAGTGAGAAGGATAAGACAGTGCACAAACATTGAAACAGCTAGACTCGTGTATTTCAGCTACTTTCATAGTATAATGTCATACGGATTATTTATATGGGGAAATGCAGCCGAGATAGGGAAAATTTTTGTATTACAGAAGAGAGCAATTCGTTTTATGTACGGGCTAAAACGACGCGATTCTCTACGAGAGCTCTTTAAATCAATAAAAATTCTTACTGTTGCATCTCAATACATCTTCAATGTACTTATTTTTGTTAAATCCAATTTAAACCTCTTTACATAAAGAATTGTTGTATTGTATTGTATTGTATTGTATTGTATTGTATTGTATTGTACATAGTATAAACACCCGCAATAAGAATAAACTTTATACGCCCTGCTTTAGGCTTTAAAAGATTCGGCGGTCTTTCGTGGGTCAAAGTGTAAAAATGTTCAACAAGCTCCCTGACGAGGCTATTAATTTACCTATGCAAAAATTTAAAACATATCTTAAAAATACTTTGATGAATAAAGCGTACTTATTACACAATAAGTGATTATTTGAACGATAAAAAAGCTTGGTCTCTCCCTACAACTTCGCCACTCCACACTTGATTGCATTCTTTTGTTATTGTGAATAATAACCTTTCCTTTCTTTTTTAAATTTAATTACATTGACATTTAATTGTTAAACATGTACGTGTATTGTGATCTTCAAGTGACTGAAAGTATTTATTTTTCTAAAATGTTCAAACTGTTGACGGCGTCGTGTGCCGGGTCGTAAGGTTCTCTCTATTATGGTTGAGCTTTGCGATGGCTGACCCTCGCGTCAACTCGTGAACGGGTGTTGCCAGGGGGATCCTGCTTCGATCCTGATTCGAATTTTATTTTTTGTTCTTAACCAATTTATTGTGGTTACTTGATCACAAACATAACTTGTTTTATTATATTTTTTTTTTCTTATATTTTATTTTTGTCTGTACACAATCTAGTGTATGTATAAAGTTAATAAATAGCCCCTCTGGCATATTAGGCGACCAAGACTGTTTCATGAGTTTCTTTCGGCATTTCTTCTCAGCAGTGGTCGTTCCGAAATGCTAGTAGTTTGTAGCTTTGAGACATAATATATTATGATTAAATAATTAGTTATCGACATGAAAAAGAGCCTTCTTTGAAGGCCAAGTTTCAATAAAAAAAAATAACTTTGACTTTGACTTGCCGCACCCCTCTTTTGATAGGTATAGGATCGGTGTTAGTATGCAGACGCACCTGCATTGTTGCCAAATTATAAATCTCCTTCAGCAGATCCACATAGTGTGCGTCATCTGGAACTATTTTTTATTTAAATTTGGGTAAATCAAACGAAAAAAAGAAAAAAAAAATCGCCCATTAAGAGAATAAATGAGATGTATGAAATGATAATGTTCTGTATCACAAATTTAATACCACCGAGTAAACAAAATGAGCCAATGTTCTGTAGTCATTTTATTTTTGTATGCAAGGTAACACACTGAATGTGTTGGGTTTCCACTTTTCAGCAAATTGCTGTTTGAACTTTTTGAACCTTAAAAATGGAAAATTTAAAGCTTTAAAGCCAATTAGAAACATGTCGAAACAATTTGGAAACTTTTAAAGCAATTTGTGAATGCTAAACGCTTTCATAATTAAGCATTACAGTAATTAGTTACAAGCGAGCGTTAATAAAGCAATTTAAGAACTCAAGTACTCTCATCTATATAAATGATCTCCCTGATGAAATTAAAGAGGATTGCATTCTTTTCGCAGATGATGTATCAGTCTTATTATCTTGTTCTGATACAATTGAACTCGAACAAAAACTAAATAATACTTTAGATAAAATAACAAATTGGTTAGATAATCAAAATTTAGAACTTAATTTAAATAAAACAAAATTAATACAATTTAAACCGTCACAAAAAAGGCCATTACAAATATCATATAACTTCGGAAATAGAAAAATAGAAACTGTTGATACTGCGTCTTGGAAACCTCACATTGAAAAATTAAAAAATAAGATATCTTCTTTCACTTACGCATTTTATCAATTGAAACAGGTAACTGACTTAAAAACGTGCCTTGCAGCGTATTATGCATATGCTCATTCCAGATTGTCATATGGAATAGTCATATGGGGAAATTCTTGTATAATAAATGATATATTTACACAACAAAAGAAAATCATCAGAATACTAGTAAATATTGACCAAATGACATCCTGTAAACCTTACTTCGTCAAACATCAAATCCTGACCGTAACGTCCATATACATTCTAGAAGCATGCAAATTTGTAAGGAAACATGAAGCTCTTTATACACAAAGGATTAACAAAAACAAAAGAAATAATAGAGACCTAAACATAATAGAAAGACCCTTCACTACCATGAAACTAGTTTCAAACAGCCCCCATCATATGGCTACTAAAATATACAACCACGTCCCTAATCAGTTAAAAAATATAGAAAAATACTCAATATTTGTAAAAAATCTAAAAAAATTCCTCATAAATAAAAGCTACTACGAAATTTCTGAGTTTTTCGATGATAAATTGTAGATTCACTTTGATTTCTCTACTAGGTATACAAAATCATATAATAAATTAGAAATAATTAATTTATAAGTAAATTGGCAACTAGTTGCCCTCATGTTTGCTGTGCCCTTGCAGGGCGTCACTTGTACCTATATTATTATGTAACAACTTTGAACTTGTGGCTTGCAATAAATTTGAATCTTGAATCTTGAATCTACTTATCTTAAGTATTTAAGTAAATAAGTACCTGAAGTTAAAGTAACTTCATATTGAGAAAATGCTAATGAAAGTATATTGCCACATTAGCCGATTGCAGGACATGGGTCATACACAACACACATAATATTATGTATATCCTGTTTAAGTATTATTCGATTAACATTGATTACAATAATGATGATTACGTATATTGGTATAGTGTTCTTCATCACACTACTGGCCTTTCCCCAGGATATTTCAACGGAATTTTCGTTCAGGATGGTAGGGTACGATCTGTCTACACCGTTAGGGATAAAAACGTGACAGTGTATCTGGTGTAATGGTGTTACATAAATTGTTTTATTATATACGTTCAATAGCTATGTTGATCGCCGCTCCGCCCGGTAAAAATGTCCTATGTCACTCTCTATGCAGCCCTCTAACTATCTCCACACAAAAAAATCACACCAATACACAAAATACAAATAAAAATGCATACTTACATAAAAATAGCAAAAACCCACAACAATACAAATTACATACATAAAAAATAAAAAACCCTGAAAACATGACACATTAAATCAGCTTAAAAATATGTACTTATGTAAGTACTTATTACTTTTTCTGGAAAGTCACGTAAAAATAAAATTAACCAAAAAATCTTGTGCCATCAGATTAAATTAGAAACAAAACTTCAGCATTTGTATCAGAAATCAGATTCGCGATGAGATCGGAATAATGTTCGTAAAGTTGGAAACAAAGTATCGATACCTCGCAGACGGCCGCATAATCGAGTATCAGAGTTTCGCGAGTTAATTTATTCCCGAGGGTCTTCTTCTTTCTTCTTTCTTCCGTGCTTGGTCCCAATTTACTTGGGGTCAGCCCTCCTAGTAAGTCTGCGCCACGCCGCACGGTCGTGGGTTGTCACGTCGTCCCCCGTCGTTGTCGTTGTCGTCGTTATTCCCGAGGGTCTTACCAAAGCTTATTGAGAAATAAAACTTTGAAGATTTCACGGGTTTTAATGTATTTAAAGCTTGTTATTCGACCGTGAACCGTCTTCAATATCAGTTCGCAAAAGTAAAAAATATTAAAGAATCTTTTATTTTTACAGAAACTTTGTCACAAAGCTGTATTTTTTTTTACGTTTTAACACAATTGCACGTGAAAAAAAGTTATTGTACTCGTAACATTACTAAATTAATTTTTTTGCAGATTTCAATTTTTTTTTCATTTACAAAAAACATGTTTGCTTGTTATAAGTACCTATGTTGAAAGTTTTGACCTCTGAGTCGAGGTCATAACTTTAAAAAAAATATTATACAAACTCAAAATCAAAAGCTAACTTTTATTAATGAAAATGGCTGGTTCTCATTGGATAATTCGATTTTAATTGAATCATTATAAATTTTACACATTAGCCTTTGAAACCACCACAAACCGATTAAGCTTTTACAAGCTTATAATTAGTTTCACATACCCGGTAACCATCGGTCTCTCAGATCTCGCAAGTTATTGAACTCTTACGGGAGATGAGAGTGAAAATACGGTCTAAAGTATAAAAATAAATATGGTCTAAACCAAAGCTCTCATCAAACCGCAATAATTTTGGGTGCCTTGATGTGCTGCTGTACCAAAAAATGCAATTTATGGAAATATTTCTTTTTTACAATGGAAATCACAATATCATAAATCTAGCCCGGACTCAACCCATCACGTCATACTGCAGACGGCGCGGCCTGGTACGACCTAGGTCTAGGCGCTGGTTTTACTGACAGCGTGATAATTACCTGAAAAGAAAAAAAAAATCATTTACAATACTCTTTATTGCAACAAAGCAAAAAAACAGAAAACAGTTTTATAAATAAAAAATATTTAAAATAGAAGTGTTTCTTATTTATTTTCCTTATTTTCGTAGTTATTAATTATTTTGTAATTTCAAAATTTATTATATTTTCAAAGCAATCTATACATCTTCTATACATATAATAAAACAGTAAAAATATTTTGTCTGGAAATTTAATATTTTTGACTGAAATGGATAGAGGGACACTTAAAAAGAATACTAGAAAGCAAAAATTATTTTTGGAATTTCTTGTCTGTCTGTCTGTATGTATGTACGCGTTTCACGCAAAAACTACTGTACGGATTTGAATGAAACTTTTTTTGTTGTATAGCTATTAAGCCTGGGCAACATATAGGCTATAATTGATTTTGAAAACTCGAACACCTGATGAAGAACCTTAACAGAACAGCTAAACTATAAGAAATATGGAAATGGTACCTTTGCAAAAGTTTATCAATCTGATGAGCATTTTCTGTTGACGTATAAAAATCGAAGATCAGGATCATCTGATGAAGAATTCCAAGAGACCAGCTACACTATAACATAAATGGAAATGGGGCCTTAGCAAAGTCGTTCAAGCTGATGAGCATTTCTACTGATACTGACGTATAAATAGACCAGACACGAGAAAGAACAAAGAGGGACTCGGGCTGGGAGTGGTGGTGCACGGGAAATTGTAGATAACGAGCGAGCAGATGAAGATTGTTTATTGAATGAAATACCACTTTTGATTAATTTTAACACCGCGACTATACTACCAGTACCTAATATATTCCCGCGGGACACGGGATGACCAAATGGCTGAAATTTTAAGTACTGAAGTTTAGGTTTCTACAGTTTGGAACACAAAAAGATATTTCATCTAAGCCAAACTCACGCGGGCGAAGCCGCGGGCAACAAAATAAAATTAACATTTATTAAATTAATTTTAAGAACATTTTTATGATAATTAAAGCCATACTGCCAAAAGAACAATGCTTTTACCGCTCTAGGCGCATCAAATTAGCATAACCCGGACATAATTCATTAACTCGATGTTTATATATATTTTTTGGATATTTATATTAAGTATCAAATATAAATTAATACCGAGTTGTAAAAATTCCGCGGTGGTAATGTTTTTTTATGAAAATCACACGATTTTGTTAATCACCGAACTTTATCGTAAAAGTAAAATACGTAACCGAAAACCTTGTAAGTATAATTTAAAGCTGTAGTTAAATGCTACCACTTTAAATCAAAATTAAACAAAATCTTATTTCGCATGTGTGTTTTTTTTAGTAGTATTCATTTTATGCCTATATATCATTAAGCAAAAATAACAACTATTATGTTATGTACTTTGATAAGCTTGATAAGGTCTTTATAGATACATTATACAAAAATTAAACATTTTTTTTAACGTTTCAATCAAAACGTATTTCTCGCTAGAAAAAAAATCGTAACTGTGGAATTTTTGTTTAATTATAGGATTTGGGATGCCACAATTATGTTTTTACCAAAATTATACAGTTTAGTGTCGCTTTTATGAAATTTATAAAAAAACATAAAATACGCGCGATCGCGGGTTGTGAGCGGGGTACATGCGGTGGGTGCGGGGCGGGGAGACGGAGCGGTGGCGCGCTCTGCCACCGCGCCCTCGCCGCCGCCGTCACCCCATACGTCATAATTCGGTCAATCGCTCGCGTGCTTAATTGCTTATTATACCATGTCCACGTCTTATTTAACATTGCTTTCCTAAAATGAATACTCGATTTTAAGAAAACGTTATATAAATATACATTTCTAAGGAGTAAGGAGTTTTATTTGTTTTCAGACCTAATTAGGGATGACGAATGATTTTTGATTATTTGTCCATCAGATAGATTACCTACCTATCTAAAAATATTAGATACGTATTTTTTGTTTTTTTTTATATACTCTTAAAATGACAGAGATATTATAAGTTAAAAAGACGCATGACGTCACGTCTAGTTGCGTTTTATGCATACTCGTGACGTTTTTATTCCCACTCTCAAACTTAAACACGTTTTATTTTCGCACTAGCTGTTACCCGCGGCTTCGCCCGCGGCAAAAAGTATATTTTAGGTAAGTTAGTATCTTTTCAATCTTGCAGGTTGATTTTAGAAAAAATAATGCATAATTATACTTTAATATTACATCTAAAACGTAGTGATTATATACTCTTTGATTACATCCTCGAGATTTAATACCAAGTAGTACGTGTTTTTCCATGTACTCCGTCCACATAATACAAAGCATATATTCTATAAATAAATAAGAACAAAAACGAACTTTTTGGTCATCATACATTCACTCATTAATACAGTTCCTTCGTTCACCGACCGTTAGCTAAGGTCATTCGTGTTTCGTGTGCACACCGTCACACATACTCTCGTTCAAATTATTATTAGTTTTTTCTATCTATCAAGTTTAATAAGTTACTTAACACGCGGAAAAGAAGAGAAAACATAAAGAAAATATTATGGTATCAATTCGCCGCGCCGTAAACTATGCTGCTTGGAGAAAAAATTGAATCGTTCCAAACGATATGAAGACGACAATATTAGCTAATTTACCCTCGCAATAGGTATTTTTAAATTTACTTATTGAAGAAGTATTCTTCTCTTCTTCTTCTTCTCAGCCGAAAAACGTCCACTGCTGGACAAAGGCCTCCCCCAAGGATTTCCACAACGACCGGTCCTGAGCTGCTCGAATCCATGCGCAACCCGCGACCTTCACCAGGTCGTCGGTCCACCGAGTGGGAGGCCTGCCAACACTACGTTTCCGGTTCGTGGTCGCCACTCGAGAACTTTTCTGCCCCAACGGCTATCTGTTCTACGAGCTATGTGCCCCGCCCACTGCAACTTAAGTTTGGCGATTCTGCGGGCTATGTCAGTTACTTTAGTTCTCCTTTGGATCTCCTCATTTCTGATTCGATCTCGCAAGAAAGAAGAAGAAGTATTAAAATTACATAATACGCTTGGAAGCGTGGTCTGACAATTGTTATCAATAATCTAAGAAAATAAAAATCATGTTTTTTCTGCCACCTTAATGTGGTTATACGAGATATTGTCTAGGAATAAACTATTTCTTTCCTAACGTCATCAGTACAAAATGCAACAAGGACTAATGCAAAAAGCATTAGGGTACAAAAATGATCCTGGACCAAATTAATACTTCCCTAACGTGATAATACGAGATATTATCCAGGAATAGTACGTGATTCGGAGCCGCCAGTTCCGATTGGATCCAGTACAAGACCTGGAATCGACATCGATGAAAATTGAAAGCCCTTAGCGGCCGTACCGGATAAAATAATATAACTATTTGGACAGGTCTCTGAATGCTGGGGAAAGATCCTGCTGGAAAAGTAATCGCTGTTTTGTCAGTGGCTGCGAGAAATCGGGATAAGAGGTAAGAAAGTGCCCAAGGCCAATTTATTAGGTTCAGACATTGCTTGATTACTCATAAGTTGACAAAAGAATTGATAGAATCAAATTAAGATAAGTCTTCTTGACCTACAATAAGAAATAAAAGTTGTATTTATTGTTAATCACTGGACCACCAGTGAACATAAACATTTTTCAATGATACAATATTTAGAATCCATCTAAATTCGTGCAACTTTTTATTTAATTATATCGTATTATTATTACAAATTACAAAATTACATATTATGACAATATGTTGCGTTTCAAAAACCACTGAGATCATTGGTTTGTTTTTCCTATATCATTTATCAACTTAAACTCAAATATCGCCAAGTCATGTTGATGTTCGTTGTTGCTGTATGCTCATATCATGATATGAAATATGAAAATGTCTTAAGAAATTAACATATGAATCCAATCAACAAAATAAGCAGCCCGCACCTAAATTAAAAAAAAAACCACCAATGAATTTGAGAAAATACACGCCTTCCTCCAACAAGACGTACACAAAGGTACGAGTAGCTTCGAGCAGCCAACACGCCAGTGTCTGTAGCAATGCAGCGTTGCCAGCAAAGAGGAGCTCGACTGCACGCGCATGCACGCATCAACAAGTCGCGTGCTCACCGGCGCTAATTCAGGTACCACACGCTGGTCATATTCAGTACTATTATAATAACTGGCGAACAATTATCGACAATCCAGTATTGCTGTTCTATGTCAATGTGTGTTCTAGACTACTGAATCATCTTTTTCCTGAAAATAAAATGTTTAATGCCTTATTAACTTGTAATCTCGGCGCCATGCCACCATAACATGAGTTACCAGATCAATTCGTTTCTCCAGAATTTTTAACACTAAAAATTAAGGAGCTTTTGATTTATCTTAAATTAATGAAAGTTAAATGAATCTATCAATTGTCTTCATTTTAAAATTCAAAAATATGTACCGTATGCCGACTAATATCCCGCATTGAACATATGGTAATAATTGACCTTAAATATGTCAACTTTCTGGTGACCTTTCACTTATAAGCCTAAGATTCAAATTCATTCAATTATATGAATTTAACTACTTACTTTGGGTCTCTGCTAGGCCCTGTATATTTTTACCAAATTTTTTTGAAACCGCTTTAATCTTTGCTGAGAGGCCAAGCTGGCCATAGGTAGTCTATTTGTTAAATTATTATAATAATTTGTATCGGCTTAGGGCGAAGCCCCATTGCTTTGTTGCGTTGCGTTGCGTCGTGACAGCGTCGTCGCAGCATCGACGTTGCGACGTTTTTCATATATTTTGTTGTGACCTGCCCCATCAATGCGTTGCGTCGTCGGACGCGACGTTTCAACAGATCGACGGAGAAGAGACAAAGCGGGAGGAAGGGTGACGTACTGGGCTGTCAACAGTGTTCCCCTGCAGCAGTAATGCCAGAATAGGAATATTTTGATTGGGAAGTTATACTAGGCCAAAAGATATTATGCTAATGAAAAGAGAACCATATCCAAAGCCAATAAAAAATAAAAAAAAATACTCATTAAAATAAAAATAAAAAATCAGACTTGTGCTGTATGGCTGTTTACTATTTATTTTGCCGTTCCAAAATAGAAAAATTTCTTTGAATAACCAGTTTCTTTCATTCTGCAACATATCTACGCTAAACATCTACTTGGTATTAAATCTCGAGGATGTAATATTAAAGTATAATTTATGGTTAAAAGAACTTACCTAAGTGAATTTCAACCAAAATTATACGAAATATTACATCCGAAGAGATTTAATCTCCCACCCATCCCGTTTGACATGCTCGCTCGTAGAACTCTGCTACCATGTCTTTTGTGCCCAGGGTTGCAGAATGCAAACAGCAGCTCTAAAAATAATGACATTAGCTAAAGGTCGGTGAACGAAGGAACTGTATTAATGAGTGAATGTATGATGACCGAAAAAGTTCGTTTTTGTTCTTATTTATTTATAGAATACTAGCTGTTGCCCGCGGCTTCGCCCGCGTGACTTTGGCTTAGATGAAAAGTCTTTTTGTGTTCCAAACTGTTTCCTGTGTTCCAATCTTCGATTTTTATACGTCTACAGAAAATGCTCATCAGATTAACCAAGCTAAGGCGCTATTTCCATATATGTTATAGTGTAGCTGGTCTCTTGGAGCTTTTCATCAGATGTTCCAGATCTTAAATTTTTATACGTCAGCAGAAAATGCTCATCAGGTTGAACGATTTTTGCTAAGGCGCCATTTCCATATATGTTATAGTGTAGCTGGTCTCTTGTAGCTTTTTATCAGATGTTCCAGATCTTTAATTTTTATACGTCAGCAGAAAATGCTCATCAGGTTGAACGATTTTTGTTAAGGCACCATTTCCGTATAACTTATAGTTTAGCTGTTCTGTTATGGTTCTTCATCAGGTGTTCCAGTTTTCAAAATGAATTATAGCCTATATGTTGCCCAGGCTTAATAGCTATACAACAAAAAAGTTTCATTCAAATCCGTCCAGTAGTTTTTGCGTGAAACGCGTACATACATACAGACAGACAGACAGAAAGACAGACAGACAGACAGACAAGAAATTCCAAAAAAATTTTTTTTGCTTTCTATTGTTCTTTTTAGGTCTCCCTCTATCCATTTCAGTCAAAAATATTAAATGTACAGACAAAATATTATTACTGTTTTATTATATATATAGATATGCATTGTATTATGTGGATGGAGTACATGAAAAAACACGTACTACTTGGTATTAAATCTCTTCGGATGTAATATTTCGTATAATTTTGGTTGAAAATTACTTAGGTAAGTCATTTTAACCATAAATTATTTTAAGCGCCATCTAGTACCACATTTCTTTAAGAAGAAAGGGGAAGACGGAGCGGCATAAATATAAAATTTCATAGGTCTCACTTCAAAAATGACAAAGTCATACAAATTGCTAACCCCTTTTTACCCCCTTGGTATCATTTCCAAAAATCTTTTCTTAGTGGATGCCTCTTAGTCACATTAGACCTTCCTGCCAAATTTAATTTTCATTAGCTCAGTAGTTTTCGAGATTTCGTGATACATGAGTGAGTGATTTTGGCTTTTATATATATAGATAGATATGCAGAGAGCGTAATGTGGGTTCAATAAGGACTGTGTAGTATAAGAAATTAAAATATTTTACACAGTGATATATTATGATAAATACGGGCATATCATTTATGAGCATTACGATAGATTTATTATCAATGTAATATGCTTTGCTTATATTTATAAACGTAACTAGTTATACTTTTATTAGGTATAAAATATGCCCGCGTAATTAAGTGGCGGGCAAGTTGTGCGTCTAGCTAGTCGCGTCGCATCTCGACAGTATATGCATGCAAATAAACCAATTACGGCTTTATGGCCCAAGGAATAACGTCTATATTAAAATGTGACTGAAAAAAAATATGTGAAAATGAATATCTGTAAACAATAATTGTTTAATTTGATTTCCATGGTAAAAGTATTATGTTCAAAGCTTAAATTAAACATTTTTCAAATAGTTACATATTTTGGTTTTTCCCAAAATTACTAATATTTTTCTTACAAAAATCTGCAAAGTGAATCTGTTTAATTTTTTTTAATTTGTTTAATAAAATAAAACATTGTCCTGAATAAGTTGTAAAACTGCAGTTATCTATTATATCTAGTTAGATAAACCAAAAAATCCGAAATTTTGTGAACCTTCTTGATTAATGGTAGTACCGGATGACTAATTAGTTTAATTTTGATTTATATAAATAGAATGCAAGATATATAATATAAGATAAAGATTTCGACAGAGTTATTTATAATGCTGTAGATATGAAATTAAACTTACTTGGAATTAAGTTATTATTTTTTTTTGCATTGACGCGCATTTCAAAAATGTTTAATTTTTCTTAATTACATAATAAATAACAATGCTTAATGATATAGAAAAAGACAATTACAGTTATAGAATTATGTCCGGGTTAAGCTAATTTGATGCGCCTACTCGTACGAAGTATAGGTGTATCGCTGTCGCTTTCAAAAGGCGACCTTTTAAGGTCATGGTGCGTATAAACGACAGAGATTAATATTCCTCAGCCGCTATCTATTCTGCGAGCAGAAAGCGTGCATGTGACACATTTTAGCAATTCACACATTTTATTATTTACAAGTACCTATTTATAATATCACTAATATTAGTAATTATTTGTAATGACACGCTGTATAAAATGAAATGAAATCTTGTCATCAGTCAAGCATCAACTTTTCTGACCGACCAGCAATTGTACCGAGTGTATTGGTCTGCGCCGATCATCACGTGACTCATGTAAAGCCGTGTTCTCGCGTTTACGCAGCGACGAGCTACACGTCACGTAGGACACAAAATTATATGAAAACCGTTGAGAATGGTCTCTTGTAACGTCGATATCAGCGTAACGTTGAGGGGAAAGAGCGGCGAGTGCGGAGTGGCTTTGCGGCGTCTCGGATTCTCGACAGATTTTAAGTCAAACTGTTAACAAATTGGTTGCACTCTTTTGTCTTAAAAGAGCTAAAAAGAGATAGACATATTGTCACAACAACTCCACAAAAACGCAAAAAAGTTATTACGAGAAGCGGCTTTCTACAAAGGAACGCAGACTGTCGCAGACTTAAGGGGCCGCGTCTTGGATTATTTCTGATTTTTGACATTTCGTCAAAAATCGATATTAGTCGTGTTATTTTATCGACGACGTTTAGAGTGCGTGATACGCTCGATATAATAAAAAATTACAAGTTTATTTGCATTTATTCATTCTCCGATTAAAAGGTAAGATTTATTTTTATGATTGTTGTGTAAATGTTTTTGAAATAAATGCAGAAAATAATCCTTGATATTTTCTTTTTTCAGTTATAACTTCACAAGAATATGGCTAGGTCATATCAAAGAATAAATATATGAATTAATTTTTTAAACATTTTATGAATGAAAGAAAACGATAATTAATTAAATGTCAAAGTCACCTACCGACGTCAAAAACGTGAAAAAATTTAAAAAAAAAGAACGAGTGAAAATGAATGTTGATTGAAAAAAATTATTATTACATAGGCAGCATTGTTATTCCATATCGCGAAGCTAACAATTTGGTATCATGTGGTAAATTGTATCATATCATGTTGCTACTTTGGTCATGCTAGCGAAATCGATAAATATGTTGGTGATATATGATACGATATATTTTATCGTATATCTACGACGCGTGGTCATGCTAGGGGAGATGGATCATTCGCCTTAAGCTGGCGGCAGACGCAAGCCGCTGCGACCGGCGGCGGCACTCACCAGCCTTTTTATAGCGCCGGCTTAGGGATGTATGCAAACATCGATGTATATTTATTAGTGATATCGATGATTTTTTTTTTTTAAATTTGTTTTTGTGGTATTTCCAAAGAGTGTATTTCCATAAATCTAGAAACCTTAGGACTTCCATGAAATGTAGTCTAAATACTTTACCATCTATAGATATACTTACTTATAAAAAAACCAAAAACATTATTTAAAAAATTCTACTTATAACCCACTTCAAAAAAGGAGGCTCTCAGTATTACCTGAAAGTTTGTATGTATGTTTATCCGCCATTATCTGACGTTTGGCTGTACCGAAATTGATGCGGTTTTTAGAAAAGCATTTTAATTCAATGCAATAGAATGATTTATTTATATGTCGACTAGGTTTTACCCGCGGCTTTGCCCGCAAAATTTGTACACCAAAACTTTCCTTGACATGAATGACCCACCCAGACCTTTAGTATAAACCGCATAAAATCTGTTCAGTAGTTTTTTAATTTTATCGCGAGCAGATAGACGGGTTGTCCCTATTTTGTAAGTACCTACCAAGAAAGACAAAATATCGATATATCGATGTTTTGTTTTTGTGTTTGCATACATCCCTAAGCCGGCGTCTATCAAGGTGCTGCAAGGTGCTGCAAGGTGCCGCCGGTCGCTGCGACCGGCGGCACCTTGCAGCGCCCTGCAGCACTTTGATAAATGCCGCCGGCTTAGGGATTGTATGCAAACATCGATGTATAATATTATAAGTTATATCGATGTTTTTTTTTGTAAAAAACTTATTAAATTTAAGTTTCTTCTCTCAGCCGAAAAATGTCCACTGCTGGACAAAGGCCTCCCCCAATGGGGGGTTTTACCGTAATCGCCACGCTTGGCAGGCGGGTTGGCGATCGCAGTGTGATGGCATAGTACGCGGAAAGATGCTGCTGCCCATCCTCCGGTGTTTTAAATCCCTTAGTCGCCTCTTACGACACCCACGGGAAGAGATGGGTTGGTGCTATTCTAGGGCCACACCACAGGCCACAAATTTAAGTTTATTGCATTTATATTCTCTTTTCACAGTTCTTTTATTTTTACCTGTTTAGTCAATTAATCTTACCGGGAAGCAATTTTTTTTTATTTTACCTATGTATTTATATATTGTCTCTCGTAGAAAGATTTTACAATAATAAACCACGTCATGTACACGACGTCTCTGCCGGCTTATCCCGCACATATTTCACTCGGAGAAAATCTTCTGTACCTATTTAAATATGTTTCAGAAGAATCTGTAAAACTGAGAGCTTTGTCGGAAGCTTACGCGGATTTGCCTCGATGTTCCGTAATCTTTACGAGTATCTGGACTCGGAAAGTTTCAATATTTAAAGCACAAATATACTTTTGTATTACGATGCCCACGATTCTATAGAATAAAGGTTTGGTAAAAATAAATATTGTTTTTGAAATGGAGCTTTATATTAATGAATAGCGTGGAGAATTATTTGTATATATTGGTTTTATTTACGTAGTATATATGACATTTGAACAAGGCTTTGAACAAGGCTAAATTTAAGGAGCTGACTGCCAACATTCAGTGATGAATAGGCACATAAAGAAGAAGAAGATATGACATGAAAATGTTTAACAGCGGGAAGCAATATTTGAAAAATTTCACCATACTCTAGGTAGATACTAAGTTAAACGTATTTTAAGACATAAGGATTTTTAAAGTATATATATATAGGAGCAATCGTTACCTTTGAACCGAGTGCACTATCCAACTTATTTTTGATCAATTTAATTAATTTGATTTATATAACTAGGTAGTATGGTGAGTATGGCAAATCCCCCCAAAATCTTGGGGGAGACCTTTATCCAGCAGTGGATATTTTGTGGTTGTAATGATGATATAACTAGGTAATTTCGTAATTTGAATGAGTAATTTTTCCTGTAAAATATGTTGTCGTCACCTCTTTGCCTAATTTCAAATTAAATCTTAATCCTTAATTTTATACACGACTGATCAAAAAAGTCATGTTTTTAGGGTTGATGTATGTATGTATGTAAATTTCATTATTCCACCAGCATTAACAATATGTTAAGTATATTATTATAATTGTATAAAAAAGCAGGACATTTTTCTATCTTGAAGAAACAATCAGCTCACATTGATAAATTCTCATAATAATATCTCTGACTGTGACACATTTTTCTTTCAATTTGTATTGACGAAGGTTTGTTCTAATTCTAGGAACCGAGCGACGACGACGGGTTTATTTGGATGAAAATAAATTGAGAATTTGCGGCTTTCTGTAAAATAAATAAATCAGTAAAAAGTTTTGGGAATGGTTAGTTAGTTGATAAAAGAGGAAACCAACTGGTACAAAATCTTCTTTTATTTAACTTCCAATTTGTGTCTAGATTGCCTTTTTTTTTATCGTGTGGAAAGATCTTCGTCTCGTCCATCAAGCCGGACGGGTATGTGGGACTTGACCCCACTAAAACCACACGGAGTCAACCACTACCGCATATATGCCAGGACCGTGTGCTACTCTCGCTCCACAGCCCTGGCGCGGCGGCCGCTACCACGGCGGCCCCAGCACGGCTCGCTCCCGAAGCACCTCTCCAGCGAGAGGGTCGGAGCGGCCAGCGGGATAAGCTCCAAAATTCCCGCTAGGGTGAAGGCACACTTGACACGGGTGCGCCTTTCCACCCGAGGGCCGTTAAGCCGAGCGACGGAATCCCGTTTCCGCCACCCAATCAGCCCTCAACTTTTTGGGACCTGACCAAGTCAGGCCCTACCACATCTCAGCCGCAGAGGATAGGTTGTCCCTATCCACTGCGGCCGAGACAGGCCCACCACGCGTCGGCCGCAGAGGACAGGGAGAGCGGCGCACCGTAATACCGACACGCCTCTTCCCCTGCGGCCCCACCGACACCGTGCCCAGCGCCACGGCCACGCTCGGTCGCGAAGGATAGGGAGAACGGCGCACCGCGATACCGGCACTCCTCCTCCCCCGCGACCCCTACCACGACTGTGAGGGTAGGGAGTGTGTGCCCCCTACTCTCACAGCCAGGCCACTGACAGCGGCCTCCTCCCGGCCCAGGGTCGTCACTCCCGGGCCATGGGTTCCTCTTAGCTTCCCTGCGGCTAAGACATATGTTTGTAATATAATTGCGTGAAACGAAACGCAGGCGTTTCCTATTGTCGCCACCAGGCGTTCGGGGTTCTCACACTGCTCGCGTGAATGGCATGGCGGACGGCCGCCATTGTCCTGTGCGATTTCGGTTTGTTTAATACGCGAGATGTCCCGCGTCCCTTTGTCTAAAACCACGTTGATTGTTGGTTAGTTTGAACTATAATTGTGAGTTTCCCTTTTGTTGAATAACTATGGAACGTGTGTGTTTGTGAAACCTTTTGCTTGGACTGTTTGTTGTGACCGACGTGACCTGTGGCTGCCTGGAGACGCCGAAACCTGTTGCCGAGTGGAACTGCTAGACGGATCAGGTATTTTTTCTGGGGATTGAGATCTCATGGGGTAGGTTGGGTGATTTAGGGAACACCACCTCCTCCGAAGACACCCCAACTTGGATTAAGAAGTCAACTTGGTGAGTTTCATAGTTAATTTATAGGTTATTATATAGGGCCCTGTAGCTCCCTTTATAAGCTACGGTGGTAGCAGTCTGCGTATAGCTTAAGTTAGGTTCTAGTCGGGCAAACGTGGTGCCGCGTGGAGATTTTTTCCCGGTACTTATTTTTACCGGTGGTTTTTTCCCGGTGAAGTTCCGGTACAGAATTCTTCCCGCCGCTTCGTTTGTCCGGATTCTCTGCGCACATTTTCTGGTAGCAGAGCGTAGTTGTTCTGCACATTTTCTGGTAGCAGAGCGTAGTTTATCTACCCTCTATTTGTTCGTTTGTAAAAAATAATTAATTGTTTGTAAAAATTATTAGATTTTTCTTAGTTTGTTTGTATAAGAATATTTGTAACCTTTTTGTATTTGTTTGCGGTTTGTACCGTGCGTTCCGGGTTTGTGCCATTCTCATACCTACCGCGGTTCTTCGTGTAGTTGTTTGATTTTGTTGTTTTTTATTTACCTTTTGTTATTTTTTGTTTGTGACTTGACGCGATGGCGAAGGTCTCCAATGCTAGGGCGACACTCGCCAACGAATTGAGATGGTTTGTGACGGCCGGAGGACTCCTGTCCCGGAAGGACAGGGAGGGCGCCATACTGCTAAGAGCGGATCACCTCCACTCACGATTGATTAGCGCGGAAGCGGCCATGGTGGTGCTTACCGAAGCCGAACTTGCCCCGGAGGTCTACGCAGGTCACATGGCGGACATGGACCAGATCCTGAGTCTGCACGATGATATCGCGGAGGCGGCGACCGCAATAAGGGCGAGACAGGCTGGCGGACCAGCCCCTCGCACACCTGTTAGACAGGAAGGACCAGCGGTTACTGGTCGGCTCCCCACCCTTCAGCTGTCCCACTTTGGGGGTAGGATGGAGGAGTGGGTAGCATATAAAAATATGTTTGAGTCCCTGGTCGTAGCACGACAGGATTTGTCGAAGGCCCAGAAGATGGCCTACCTCCTCTCCACTCTTGAGGATGAAGCGCGGTCGCTCATCCAGCACCTCCGGGTGGAGGACGACCAGTACGACACGGCTTGGGAGGTATTGAACTCCCGCTACCAAAATTTACGTTTGTTAGCGGATGCGCACGCCGCACAGTTGATGGCCCTGCCCAAGGTGGCCAACAGGGCACAGTTGCGCCTGCAGTTGCTCACGCCCGTTACAGTGGCCTGTAACGCGCTCCGCACACTGGGGCTGCCGGTGGACCAATGGTCTTTTTTACTGGTGCACATTGTATTGGGCAAATTGCCCAATGACATCCGCTCGCGGTTTGAGCGCGAGAATGCGGAGCGGGACAGCACCACCCTACCAACATTCACTGACTTGGTGAAGTTTTTGGAGTTTGAGGCACGGGCCGCTGAGAATACCATGACGGACTCAGCGCCATCCAGAGCGCCTGAACGTAGGCCCTTGGAACCCTCATGGAGAGGTAAGCCCCAACAGGGACGGCAACCGCCACCGCGTGGAGCTGGTGTGCGGGTTGCACACACGGCAGCAGTCGCGGGGGACGCGGACTGCCTGCAATGTGGCCGGATGGGCCACAGCCT
The DNA here is from genome assembly GCA_018467065.1 of Ephestia elutella. Lineage (NCBI taxonomy): Eukaryota > Metazoa > Arthropoda > Insecta > Lepidoptera > Pyralidae > Ephestia > Ephestia elutella. The sequence continues at coordinate 1,226,105 of CM031569.1, forward strand.
GCTGCAATGCAGGGACTGGCAGAGGCTGCCAGTACAAGATCGGCGCCGCATGGCAAGGCGGCATGAACTTTGCTTTTATTGTTTGGGCGGTCACTATGCACGTGACTGTCCCAGGGCCATACCATGCAGTGCATGCCGTGGGCGGCACCACGCGATGCTTTGCATGAACCGGAACGGGGATGGCACCCGGATGTTGAGGCAGGGGTCCCCTATGGGCGGGGGCGCTCCTGCGCGAAGCCCTCCACCATCGGACGGAGGACGCGGCTTCGCTCGTCGCACCCCCCCTCGGGAGGGGGGTCGCGTACCGGCGCGGGTCTTGGCGGACCGGGACCACGCGCCCCAAGGTCGTGGCCAGTATGTGGCTGGCCAGGCCCCGGATAGGGCCCCCATGGGCGGGGGCCCTAGATCGGACGTGAGAGTGGGGACACCCCCCTCCACGCGGGTTACCGATACCCAACACATGCAGCCGCAGCGGTTTTCTCCGCCGCTGCACGAGTACCCACGGCTGGAGTACCACCCGCCGTACCATATGTATGGCCGGGCCGCGGGTTATGCCCCCCCTCAGATGGGGATGTGCACTCGCCCGCCATATTGTCCGGGTCAGTGGCGCGCCCCTGGTTTGGAGAGAGTGGGGAGCCCGTAACTAGCTTGCTCCCTTGCTGGGACAGAGCCGCGGACGGTTCTGCTCCCTACCGCGGTGGTCCGCGTATGGGGTCGTGGGGGAGAAGCCATTAATTTGAGAGCTCTGTTGGACTCAGAGGCTCAAAGCAGTTTGGTTACCACTCGAGTGGCACACCAGTTAGGTCTAGTCGTGGAAGACTCGCCTGTGCCACTTCTTGGAGTTGGTGGCATACAAGTGAAGTGTCTGACGGGCCAGACACTTGTCACCTTTTCTTCGCTGAAGTCCTCCACAATGAGGATCACGACTTCGGCTATGGTAATGGATACCATTGCGGGTTGGCACCCCTCGACAGACATACCGCCGGGTGTGTTGTCTTTGGTTTCGGGTCTGGATTTGGCCGACCCCTTTGTCTTTCATCCCGGCCCAGTGGACTTGCTCCTGGGCTCGGACGTATTGGGTTGGATTTTGTTGGGTACCCAGAAAGCTCTGGGTTCGTCTTCACTGATGGCAGTGTCTACTATCTTTGGTTTCGCCCTGATGGGCCCTGTGTTTGATAATAGCACCGTGGAGGAGCCACCGGTCGTCGCATCAGCGTCCTTGGCCAAGACCATGCAAAGGTTTTGGGAGGTGGAGGAGCCACCTATGAGTTCCAGGATGGATCCGGAACACGCTGAGTGCGAAGCCTTCTTTCGATCAACCACGGAGAGGTTGCCCTCTGGTCGGTTTGTAACTAGGTTACCCTTTGTTGCCTCTCGTCCTAGCCTAGGGCAAAGTAGGGCGCTTGCGGAGAAACGACTGCTGTCCATGGAGCGACGTATGCAGCGTGACCACGTACTTCGCGATAAATATATTGAATTTATGCGCGAGTACGAGGATTTGGGTCACATGTCTCCGGCTCGAGTTGATTGGAGCTCAACTGAGCATTATTTTTTGCCCCACCACGCGGTGGTGAAGGCCTCAACGGGCAAGTTGCGGACTGTCTTTGATGGGTCCGCACCCACTTCGAACGGAGTTTCGTTGAATCTATGTTTGCATTCAGGTCCCAAATTGCATAGGGACATAATTGACATCATCTTGAACTTTAGAAGACATCAAGTGGTTTTTGGTGCGGACATCCGGATGATGTTCCGCCAGACAGTCATACATCCTGAGGACAGGCGATTCCAGTTGATACTCTGGCGTGAGCGCCCTGAGGATCCTGTGACGGTGTATGAACTCAACACAAACACGTATGGTTTGAAATCTAGTCCCTATATCGCCATCAGATCGTTGCTTGAATTGGCAGAGCGGGAACGGATCCGCTTTCCCCGTGGGGCTTCCGTGCTGTCACGTGACTTGTATGTCGATGACGTGTGCACCGGAGCCCAAAGTATTGAGGAGGCCCTCCTACTGCGGGATGAATTGATTGAAATATTGAAAACGGGTGGCTACGAGCTACGTAAGTGGTTGTCCAATGAGCCTAGAGTTCTAGAAGGGATCCCGGAGGATCACCAACAGAACCCTCACCTGTTTGAGGATGTAGATGATCCCAACAGGATAGCGGTGCTGGGCATGCAGTACCAGCCGCTCACCGATATTTTTACATTCCAAGTGGACTTGGAAATACCAAAGGTCTGGACTAAGAGAACAGTGTTGTCAGTAATAGCTCGTATGTTTGATCCAAGCGGTTGGATCAGTCCAGTAATATTCTCTGCGAAGTGTCTTCTTCAGAGACTTTGGACTTTGGGCGTCTCGTGGGACGAGCCGCTGTTTGGCTCTCCATTGGATGATTGGCTCGAGTTGTTTTCATCGATTAAGGAAGTCAATCGGATTGCCTTGCCTCGTCGAATATTGCCCCCGGGAAATATCGAGCCAGCCTGCATGGCTTTTGTGACGCGTCGGAGCGAGGCTACGCCGCGTCAGTCTATATGCGGACAGTTAACGCCGATGGCCGGGTCAATGTCTCGCTTTTGTTAGGGAAGAGCAAGGTCGCCCCCATCAGGACTAGGCTGACTATTCCCAAGCTTGAGTTGAGTGGAGCTCACCTTCTCTCTAAATTGTTGCATCACGTTGCCAGTGAGCTGGCGGCCACGGTCGAGATACGAGACATCTTCGCCTGGTCGGATAGCCAGGTCGCGCTTGCATGGTTGCGCGCGGCCCCACATACCTTGGAGGTTTTTGTGGGAAATCGGGTTTCCCAAATCCAGAATATTGGAATTGATATAACATGGAGACATGTGCCGGGAGAGCTTAACCCAGCGGACTGTGCTTCCCGAGGTTGTACGGCACCAGAATTGGTGTCACACCCGCTCTGGTGGGGTCCAGAGTGGCTGATGGGATCAGAAACATCTTGGCCTGTCTGTCAGACAGATGTTACTTCTTTGAGTTTGACTGGGCTTCGTGTACATGCTGTAGTCGCTGAGACGACGTCGGAGCCGGATTGGCTACTTGCTCGGTATAGCAGTTTGGATAAGCTTCTGGGTGTTACCAGTTGGATTAAGCGTTTCATACATAATTGTAGAAACCCACAGGCAAAGCGGTTGGAGCCGATTGCAGGTGCAGAAGAGCGCCGGAGCGCATTGTTGCATTGGGTCCGTGTCGTGCAGACCGGACGGTTTGAGTCAGAGCTTCGTATTTTGCGCGACGGACGCGCTAAGTTGAAGGGCGCGGTCGCTCGTTTGAACCCGTACATCGACTCGGATGGGCTTCTTCGGGTTGGAGGCAGGCTCCGGAAGGCGGATCTTCCATATGAGACTCGCCATCCTCTGTTGTTGCCCAAGGGCGGACCCTTGGTGCAGCTTTTGGTGTCTGATCGACACATTCGTAACGCCCATGCTGGGTGCAATGCTTTGTTGGCTATTTTGCAACGCGAATTTTGGATTTTGTCTGCCCGAAGAGCAATCCGTAGTGTCCTGTTTCGATGTATTGCATGTTATAGGTTGAAGGCATCCACGATGCAACCACAGATGGGTGATTTGCCCGCTGATCGAATCCGACCTTCGAGGCCGTTTGACGGCGTTGGAACCGATTTTGCCGGTCCCTTTTCGATCAAGGCTTCTCCCTTTCGTAATGCCCGTATTGTGAAGGGCTATTTGTGTGTATTTGTTTGTTTGGCCACCAAGGCTGTCCATTTGGAGGTGGTATCGGCTCTGACTACGGAGGCCTTCGTCGCCGCGTTGGATCGCTTTGTTTCGCGTCGAGGTCTACCTTCCCTTATTAGGTCTGATAATGGCACAAACTATAAGGGAACTGTAAATTATCTTAAGGATGTTTCTGTGTTTATTGATAAAAATTGTACTAGTTTAAGTCAAATTGCTGCCCAAAGGGGAATAACCTGGAAGTTTAGTCCCCCAAGTTGCCCCCATTGGGGAGGGATTTTTGAAGCGGCTGTGAAATCCGCAAAGACCCACCTCCGCCGCATTATCGGAGAAACGGCTCTAACTTTTGAAGAGCTGGCCACAGTGTTTTGTAAAGTTGAGGCGGTCCTCAACTCTCGTCCTCTCTGTCCGCTATCTCCAGATCCAAATGACTTGGAAGCTCTCACCCCTGGTCATTTTTTGGTGGGAGGGCCTTTGAATGCCCTGCCCGAATACCCGTGGAAGGACGAACGCGTATATCGGTTGTCGCGTTTTCAAATGTTGCAGCAAATGAGCCAGGACTTTTGGCGTCGCTGGTCGCTTGAATATTTGCATTTGCTGCAGCAAAGAGTGAAGTGGACAGACAGGACTGAGCCTCCCAGGGAGGGTGATTTAGTGTTGTTAAAAGAGGCAAATTTGCCCTCATTGCTTTGGCGACGAGCTCGCATATTACGTTTGATTCTTGGCGGAGATGGCACTCCGCGTGTGGCTGAGGTGTTGGTCGACGGTTCGATTTTAAGGAGAGGTGTGACCTCTCTCGCCCGCCTTCCCGTAGAGTAAGCTAGCGGTCTGCTTCTCAGACCGGGACGGGGGGATGTTTGTAATATAATTGCGTGAAACGAAACGCAGGCGTTTCCTATTGTCGCCACCAGGCGTTCGGGGTTCTCACACTGCTCGCGTGAATGGCATGGCGGACGGCCGCCATTGTCCTGTGCGATTTCGGTTTGTTTAATACGCGAGATGTCCCGCGTCCCTTTGTCTAAAACCACGTTGATTGTTGGTTAGTTTGAACTATAATTGTGAGTTTCCCTTTTGTTGAATAACTATGGAACGTGTGTGTTTGTGAAACCTTTTGCTTGGACTGTTTGTTGTGACCGACGTGACCTGTGGCTGCCTGGAGACGCCGAAACCTGTTGCCGAGTGGAACTGCTAGACGGATCAGGTATTTTTTCTGGGGATTGAGATCTCATGGGGTAGGTTGGGTGATTTAGGGAACACCACCTCCTCCGAAGACACCCCAACTTGGATTAAGAAGTCAACTTGGTGAGTTTCATAGTTAATTTATAGGTTATTATATAGGGCCCTGTAGCTCCCTTTATAAGCTACGGTGGTAGCAGTCTGCGTATAGCTTAAGTTAGGTTCTAGTCGGGCAAACGTGGTGCCGCGTGGAGATTTTTTCCCGGTACTTATTTTTACCGGTGGTTTTTTCCCGGTGAAGTTCCGGTACAGAATTCTTCCCGCCGCTTCGTTTGTCCGGATTCTCTGCGCACATTTTCTGGTAGCAGAGCGTAGTTGTTCTGCACAACATAAGCCGCTGGTACTGAGCCCCTCATCGCTACAAGATGGGAACCCGTTCGGGGGGGTGTGTCTAGATTGCCTACAACAAGTTTATTTAATTAAGATGTCTCAGACTTCCAGTACGTTAAAAAATTCAGCCTGATAAAACGGATACAGAATAGAATAAGCAGGTAATATTTATATGTAGGAAAACACACATAAGTGCAAACGGTCACAAAATATGTATAATGAAAAGTAAAATAAAAACAAGCAAATATCTTATCCGGATTGCTATCACCAGGTAAATATTAAAATATCTGGCATACGGTGTCACAGCGATTATCCGGGCTATTAGCGACACGAATAATATTTTATCCGGGTATAATATTTCACCCGGGTCACAAAGTTTCGCGTTCGAATCTTTACGGGCGTCCACGTGCTTGATATATGAGCCTGGGTATGAGATATCGATGGCCCGGATAACCGGGGCCCGAGGTATTATGTATGACATATTCATGATGCTTGGGGCGAATCACATTGTTGATTGGAATAGTTTTGTTTTCAAGGTCGACTAACTTTTCTGAAAATAGCCTGAATTAATATAAATGAAATAATTGCTACGTTAGATTTATTGAGCTGATCAATTTTTGAAAATTATAATAATCCCGGGAAACAAATAGTACTAGTTTCATACAAACTTTCATCAGCCACTTCAGCATTGGGGGTTGATAAATTTTTTTTTGCTTTTATTTGACCTCCAGTTTTTAGTCATCGCCTTGACGAATTATATCATAATAATCTATTCATCGGTCTAGCCATCTAGCGTAACAGAGTGATATACTTAAGAGTACTAATATTTTAAATGCGAAAGTAAGTTTGTTTGTTTGTTGGTTTGTTTGTTATCTCTTTACGCTTCATCTACTGAACCAATCTTCCTGAAATTTCGCATACACATAGCTGGAAGTACGGAGAAGGACATAGGGTACCTTTCATCCCGGGAAAAAGTTCCCGTGGGAAATTCACGCGGGCGAAGCCGCGGGCGAAAGCTAGTCCAAGTATAATACTCGTAAGTTGACCGCCGTTGAAAAATACAACAATATGTTTTTAACAAAGTAAAAAAAAAATAGTTTTTCAAGGTCGACTAACTTTTCTGAAAATAGCCTAAATTAATATAATAAAATGAAATCATTGCTAGGTTAGATTTGTTGAGCTGATCAATTTTTGAAAATGAAAGTGTATATCTACGCGCGAGTGTTGTACCTATACTAGCGCAATAGCCTTAGAGTATTCCCCGCTGTGCATACACTCGACGAACGTTGACCGAGGCAATGCCAACAACATCAATTTGTTTTGCGATCACACAACTCTCCAGCGAGAGCGGGTAAATTACTCCACACGTGACAGCTAGTTCAACGCTCGTACTGTATAGCGATACAGGGTCTTGAACACTAGCCAAATTGGCACAATATGAACACCATAGACAGTTTATGGAATACAACAACTTTCGAAATCAACATCAACACTTTATTTGCACACAAGTAACTAAAAAAAAGAGAGGAAGATTTTTTTTATAACATAGGGCGTCAAACGAGCAAGCGGGTCACCTGATGGTAAGTAATCACCGTTGCCCATGGACAACCACAACACCAGGGTTTCGCAGGAGTGTTGCCGGCCTTTTAAAAAAACGTAGAAAATGCGCAAAAGGCGGCCTTATTTAATAAAATAAGAACATTTTTGATCAATCATCTGACAGATCAATTTTAACTTTCCGTACTAAATTCGATTAGCTTATTGGGGGAGCTAAAAATTTTTTATGTTGTTTTTAGCTAAAGATTTCTTGTTTAGAAGAAATGGAGAAGAGTTTTGAGAAAGTTCTCATTATCTCAGCATTTTAATAGGGCATCGTCAGCCAATACCTTAAAGCTCTAGTCCGTTTTGTTTTACTTTTTTTATATTTATTTATGTTCTAACATAAAATCACATTGCAAAACAACAACTAACACAGGTCTAGGAGAATATTCTTTCTAATCTGAACTACCTACTTAAAAAATTCTTATTCTATTATATTAGAGTGTGGGCAGGCAACGTTGTAGGAGGCTTATAAACAAACATGTATATTCAAGTAGGCTATTGTGGAGCGTATGAAGAATTTATAAAGGCTCTCTTGCAAACTTTATATCATACAACAACCTACGTAGTTGTTCTTTTCAAGAAATTCTAAGAGCAACAGTTTATTTTCATTTACATTTTCCCAGAGCCATAGAAAACGGAGAAATGCTATTATTAATAGTGGGTAGAAATTTTTCTCAAGAGTACACAAGAGATTTCAGTGGTAATACTGTCTTTTAAAAGGCTTTATTTTACGTCATCAGTACAGGTATTTGCCTTTGGCCGTGTCGTGCCAACAAACTATAGTTAGGTGCTTCCTATTTCTTTACGTTTCCCATAATTTATCAGGTTATATTTACTTTGTTTTTTCATCCTCCTCTGTTCCACCTAATTTTCTTTACCTGTATGGTAAAGAAAATTAGGTGGAATGAAAAATCTTGACATTTTACGAGAAACATTAAAATCTTCTCTTCGTAGTTATTGAACATTAAATCTCTCCCATATTAATATTTCAAAATCTCGTCAGGCATTTGCCCCAGCAGCCAGTAATTACGGGTCATTAGGGCCTTTTCTTAGCAACCATTTTATTCCCGGTCGCCTAATTCGGAACACGAAACAAAATGACGCATTTAAACACGGTTCACGGGTCGTTAACGCACAAATCTGTTCTGGTGATTTGGCTTTAGAATTATGATACAAAGACCTACGGAACCTCAGAGCAAGACTGCAAAAAATGGTGTCATCTCGTGTCGGAGGCCAAAATCCACTTCGGGTCGCTGCGCCGCAGTAGTAAGTATTATGTTACAAAGAATGCCTGCCGCGTTGATTTTCATGATCATGTAAGACAAAGAGGTATGTAGTTTCGAACCCCGGGCCTCTTTGGCGGCCGGCATGTTGTATACGATCATTTTATCGACCACTAAGTTACCGGTGAAGGAAAACAAAGTCATTTATCACAACGCACAGTGAATAATTGTAGACTAGAGTATATAGAAAAAATGAAAATGTATAATTAACTTTTCTAGGACCGACAAGAGCACAGCTTTTAAAGAAAGCAGAAGGAAAATCTAGAAGTTCAAAATAAAATTTCATTATTTTTATTCGTTAAAATTGTGTTACTTAATAGGACTAATTCCGACAGTCGGAAAAATAATTAAAATAAATTGTTTTTCTAATTCCACCGACAGACAACATTAACTTCTTAATTTGTCTATACCTTCGTTCATTACGACCACGAAGATTGCCTCATTAATTTAAGGTTTCCAATCAGTTGAACAAGTAACTTAAATTGACCGATTTTGGACCTCGAATATTAATGGAACATTAAGAATATACTTGTAATTAAAAAAAAAATAATTTTAAAAAATGATTTGTATTTACATTATTTTTGCTTTGGTATATCGGATAGACGGACCACGTAGATATAATCCAGGTACACAGAACCCTAAACGTAAATCTATGTACAAAAGTTCAAGAACAATAAATTTCACAATTTTACTCGTAATGTGCTGCTACGACTCGTAGCACTGTGCAGCTACGGCGTAGCAATTCGGTAGCTACGGCTGGTGGCGTAGCAAATCAGTAGCTACGGCGTAGCCTTTCTTTAACAGGTTTTCTGTCAATAAATTTATATCACTGAAGTAAAAATAATAATAAAATAATAATAAAGTAAAATGATAAAGTGAAGTGATTTAAAATTCTGTCATAGATTTATCTACGGATCTATATTATTTTCTAGAATATATAATAATCTTGAGAAGCATAAAAGTGTGATTGCATTTAAAAACGTTGTTCAATTTACTGACATTATTTTTATCCCTTAGATATACTTTTTGTCTCTCAGATAAAAATAAACACGTTATTATGCACCCAAGTGCGCGTGAAATAAATGTGATTTGCGTCCAATTTTCGCCCTTATGGGATTATGACGGAGCGTAGGAGGCGTCTATAAAAACACCAATATTTCCGTGATAAATAGGAAAACAAAATATGCACATAAATCAGGAAACGATTGGTTTTGTTCGGCGGATCGTTCCCATTTTGATTATCGGATCACAGTAAAGTAATTTCAGTTAAATTAAATGCGTAATTTTGTTTTTAATTTAAGCGTTGCTTTTTTGTTTCGTACAATTTTGGAAATTCTAGATACCCGCTGATTTGTTTTTTGATTTTTTGTCAAATGGGTTAGTCTTTTTTTGTGTCGCTGTGGTGTAGTGACCAAGACGCCGCCTTCCGCCCCGTCTGGGAATCCTGAGATAGATTCCCATTGCTGGAAAATATTTTATTTATTAACGTTTTTGTACTCATAGTCACTTAATGCTATTAATTTATTCACAAATTAAAGAAAAATACTAATACAATATTGGTAATGCGGATTTTAAATATAGGTCGCTGGGGGATTTTTGACAAAGGCGGAGTGAGCAATGCACAACGTACCTTTACTTCGAAGATCTGTTTTTCCCCTGGCCAGGGAAATGCTTCACAGGAACACGTGGATTTCACGACCGGATCACTTTCTTCGAAATATCACACAGTACGCACTATAACACTGTCCAAATGCAATTAAAGAGTCTATTGTTGATTTAGCACGAGAAAGCAATAGAAATTAGCGGGATTGCAGCTAAATTGCTGATGTTAACGTGGAGTTTGGCGGAGCGCGATTTTAACTCATTTCGCCATCTTTTCGAACTCAAAGTCCCTAGTTTGTCATCGGGACATTTCGTATGTGCTTGGGCGCTTATAGCGCTCGGAGAATATTTTATCTCTCTCCCTCGTTGTGCACGCAAAAGAGATGGAGGATTAGGAAGGATTAGGATAGCGGGAAATTCAAATTAAGCGGCGCGAACAAATATAAAAAGTAGAACTAACGAACCGACATTTTGAGGCTTAATAAGAGTTCTTCAAACAATTTTTCCCAAAAAATAAACTCTCCATTTACAAAGTACAGTCACCAACAAATCAAGTTAAACTGAATGGATCTTTATGCGGTGGCAATAGAGGCTACTTCGCAATACACGATTGTCGATTTGCCGTTGGCTGTACTGTATCAATCAGATTGGAATAATTGAATGGATCCCATCTGAAGTAAAACTAAGTACTCAAATAAAAATGATATTAAATTTGCGAATCATTTTACGTAATACACCGTAATAAGTTTGAAGAGTGACATAAAAAGAAATGTTTTATTTCTACATAAAATAAAATGATCTAGTTCGATAGTCAGACAGAAAAAAAAATCGTTTTGGCTTCTACTGGCCCTATAAAGACCCCCATAATTTGGTTTCTTAAATATTTCATAAGCATACACATATACCAGTTACAGATTTATAACATGTATTGTAGATATAATGATCTTGATAACATAGGATGTGTAAGTAGAGCTAACAAAAATGTTTCAGCAGAGAGCACTAAATAAGCAAAACCACGTGCTAACCTGAGTTTTATGACCGACGAAACAAATTGAATTGCCGGCAATACACTGTATGTACACCCAGACAAAAATATACCCAGACAAAGCACCATTCGGCTGTGTTTTACGATGTCTCGGCCGTAGATTCGCAGCAAGAAAAAAAGGGGTATTTATTTATTCCTTTAGGTAGAAGCGGTGGAGGCCGAGTGGTAAGGCGCCCGCCTGTGGATGCTAAAGTCCCAGGTTCGAATCCTGCCCGGGCCAACATGAGTTTGTATACCAGTCTGACTCATGTACCTATGTTAGTTTTCATCGACCACCACTTGCTTCCGGTGAAGGAAAACATCGTGAGGAAACCTGCACTCTGGTTTATGATTATCAGCTAGTGTGTGAAATGGAGAAGGCAATGGCAAACCACTCCATTAAAATTGCCAAGAGAGTCGTTGTGTGTGTTTCATTTTATATAATGACCACGACCCTCAGTCATGAGTAAATACGACAAAAAAAAAGAAGATATTTATTCCTATACTAAGGGATGTTTTTAAGGTTGGCGTAGAAAAAGGAGGCTTATACCCAGCAGTGGGTCATGGAAGACTTACGATGATGATGATGATGATGAAGGGAATTTCGGGATTAGGGAATTCCCATGGGAATTTCGGGATAAAAAATACGCTATGTGCTATTCCCGGTATTTTTCTATCCGTGTACCTTAGTGTAGATTTTGCGTGATTTGCTCAATCACGCAAAATCCATGAGTAGAGAAATTTGGTCTTAAAACAAACAGTCAAACTCACAAACATCCAAACTTTAACATTTATAATAGTAGTCAAATACCATCATCGATTTCAGCCCAAATCACCCGACCTATGGGCAAAGGCTTAACTTACATAAATATTATAAAATAAAAGTATATCATAAAATCTCTACAAAGATGCTTATTTCAAAAAAAATTATCAGTCCTAAAAAGATAGCAATAAGAAAAAAATAAATTTCAAATTAAAAACATTATGTACACACAAATTTTTACATTGGTTAACTATCAAACTTTTTTGGGTCACGTTTCTGTCCTACTAGTAGGACTAAACGGTAAACTATACACAAGGTAAAACTCGATTGCCTTCTTAATAAATACTAATTGCACCATAACAGAAGTCATAATATCTTGTGATATAACAATAAACATTTGCCACAAAGAATAATTTTACTGATTATACCCACAGCCAATTTACTGTGACCTCGTCCTTTGTATGGAGCAACCTATTCGCTCGTTTTCCTAAGACCCAATATACTACGAGACGGCTCTTGGTAAATTGGTCATATCACTCCAGCGGTAATGAAGTCTTCTCCTACAAAGTTAATAGACAATCCAATTTCAGTCTTATTTTTTCGCCGCTTAGTCTCAAATTAGAACGGCGAAAGGAAGGGAAGTATTAATTAGAAAAACAGCTCCTGTCCCGCTATGTTCCCCTGGTACTCGTTCACGAGACTCGAGTAAATAGATTTTTTTTTAACACAGGCGAAGTTAATTCTAGCAGTTAATCATGAAATTAAGTTGGCTTTTTAATGAAATATTAGTGAATTTAAGTAATATTTCAAACCAACACCCGCTTTTGTTGACATTGTGTATCGTAATGGGGGATTTTCCGAGACCCAAATAAAAAAAAATCCAGATGACTTCAGAGATGGCGCTTAGTAAAAGGCGAGTCCAAAGCAAAAATGCACGGTATTGGCATTTTTTAAAATGAAACCTATTAAAATAAACATCTAAAAAGTATCAATATTGTGATTTGTGTAACTGAACTGTTAGGTGTTTTTTTTTTCTGCCTCTAGTTGACAAGAAAATGCGCACACACAATATACTCGTAGGTACAGCCATTATTACGACCCGGCTTTTTATAAAACGCCACCTGTTGAGACTTTTTTATACTGTTTTTTTTTTATTTAGCTGGCAGAAAATCGCTCATTTGTTTCTAGTGGTGTAACCACATGTGTGTGTGTGTAGGTTCGTGTCTTACTCGTGGTTAGTTAGCATAGAAGTAAGAAGAGCTGATTGCAGCCACGCAGCCCTTCCTATGCTTGTAAGTTTGTAGACCTATCGGATCCATGTAAGATAATTCTAGTTATCTATTATAAAAACGAATACCACCACTTGCTTCTTGAGGAAAACATCGTTAGCAAACATACACTTTAGTTATTATCATCTAGTATGTGAAATTGAGACGACAATGGCCACTCCATTAACATCGCCCTGAAACTCGTTTTGTGTTTTCATTTGTATTGTTGTTTGTTGCAGAACTTATATGTAATACTCTGGACGGCCGCCGGCGTATTTACCACTTTGTTATGAAGGTCGTCAAATAAAAAGAAAATACACTTAGAAACTCTCAAGTATTTCGATGTCTGTACGACAGATTGGCCAAATATTTCGTTTGAAAGTTTCTTCAGTTGAAAAACTACCCACTATCGATGAAAACTTCTCGCAGGATTTGCTCAACGAATTGAAAGTAGGCAAGTGGCTGAAAGGACTATGATTAGTGTTTGTAATATATTGGGTAAAACTAAACGCAGGCGTTTCCTGTTGCTGCCGCCAGAGGGCGTTCGGGGTTTTCACACTGCTAGCGTGGATGGCGTCGCGCGGACGGTCGCCATTGCATTGCCCTATGCGATATCGGTTTGATTTTTAATACGCGAGAGGTTCCGCGTTCTTTGATTGCTAATTAGCTTGAGTTGTGTTTGTGAATTTCCTGTTTGTTAAATAACTATTGAACTTTGTGTTTGTGTACCCGTCATGGTGACTTTTTCTTGTGAGAGGTGAAACGCGGCTGGCTGTTCACATCTGGCTGTTCCCGAGTGAAACTACGGGAAGAAATCTATTTAGTTGTTATGGGGAATTGAGATCTCAAGGGTTAGGTAGGGTAATTAGGAATTCCCCCTTCCCGAAGACACTCAAGTTTGGATCCGAAGAGAAAGAAGATTTAGTTTGGTAAGTGTTCAATTCTAGTTAATTTATAGGTTAGGTTATCATATAGGGCCCTGTAGCTCCCTTCATAAGCTACGGTGGTAGCAGACTGCGTATAGCTTAAGTTAGATTCTAGTCGGACAAGCGTGGTGTCGCGTGGAGATTTTTTCCCGGTACTTAATTTTACCGGTAGATTTTTTCCCGGTAAAGTTCCGGTACAGAATTCTTCCCGCCGCTTCGTTTGTCCGGATTCGCTCTGCGCACATTTTCTGGCAGCAGAGCGTAGTTGCTCTGCACAATTTCTGGTAGCAGAGCGTAGTTGCTCTGCACATTTTCTGGTAGCAGAGCGTAGTTGCTCTGCACAATTTCTGGTAGCAGAGCGTAGTTGCTCTGCACATTTTCTGACATTTTTCCACTCACGATTGATTAGCGCGGAAGCGACCATGGCGGCGCTTACCGAAGCCGATCTTACCCCGGAGGCCTACGCAGGTCACATGGCGGACATGGACCAGATCCTGAGTCTGCACGATGATATCGCGGAGGCGGTGACCGCAATAAGGGCGAGACAGGCTGGCGGACCAGCCCCTCGCACACCTGTTAGACAGGAAGGACCAGCGGTTACTGGTCGGCTCCCCACCCTTCAGCTGTCCCACTTTGGGGGTAGGATGGAGGAGTGGGTAGCATATAAAAATATGTTTGAGTCCCTGGTCGTAGCACGACAGGATTTGTCGAAGGCCCAGAAGATGGCCTACCTCCTCTCCACTCTTGAGGATGAAGCGCGGTCGCTCATCCAGCACCTCCGGGTGGAGGACGACCAGTACGATACGGCTTGGGAGTTATTGAACTCCCGCTACCAAAACTTACGTTTGTTAGCGGATGCGCACGCCGCACAGTTGATGGCCCTGCCCAAGGTGGCCAACAGGGCACAGTTGCGCCTGCAGTTGCTCACGCCCGTTACAGTGGCCTGTAACGCGCTCCGCACACTGGGGCTGCCGGTGGACCAATGGTCTTTTTGTTGGTGCACATTGTATTGGGCAAATTGCCCAATGACATCCGCTCGCGGTTTGAGCGCGAAAATGCGGAGCGGGATAGCACCACCCTACCAACATTCACTGACTTGGTGAAGTTTTTGGAGTTTGAGGCACGGGCGGCTGAGAATACCATGACGGACTCAGCGCCATCCAGAGCGCCTGAACGTAGGCCCCAACAGGGACGGCAACCGCCACCGCGTGGAGCTGGTGTGCGGGTTGCACACACGGCAGCAGTCGCGGGGGACGCGGACTGCCTGCAATGTGGCCGGATGGGCCACAGCCTGCTGCAATGCAGGGACTGGCCGAGACTGCCAGTACAAGATCGGCGCCGCATGGCAAGGCGGCATGAACTATGCTTTTACTGTTTGGGCAGTCACTATGCACGTGACTGTCCCAGGGCCATACCATGCAGTGCATGCCGTGGGCTGCACCACGTGATGCTCTGCATGAACCGGAACGGGGATGGCCCCCGGTTGTTGAGGCAGGGGTCCCCTATGGGCGGGGGCGCTCCTGCGCGAAGCCCTCCACCATCGGATGGAGGACGCGGCTTCGCTCGTCGCACCCCCCTCGGGAGGGGGTCGCGTACCGGCGCGGGTCTTGGCGGACCGGGACCACGCGCCCCAAGGTCATGGCCAGTATGTGGCTGGCCAGGCCCCGGATGGGGCCCCCATGGGCGGGGGCCCTAGATCGGACGTGAGAGTGGGGACACCCCCCTCCACGCGGGTTACCAATACCCAACACATGCAGCCGCAGCGGTTTTCTCCGCCGCTGCACGAGTACCCACGGCTGGAGTACCACCCGCCGTACCATAGGTATGGCCGGGCCGCGGGTTATGCCCCCTCAGATGGGGATGTGCACTCGCCCGACATATTATCCGGGTCAGTGGCGCCCCCTGGTTTGGAGAGAGTGGGAGCCCGTAACTAGCTTGCTCCCTTGCTGGGACAGAGCCGCGGACGGTTCTGCTCCCTACCGCGGTGGTCCGCGTATGGGGTCGTAGGGGGAAGCCATTAATTTGAGAGCTCTGTTGGACTCAGGGGCTCAAAGCAGTTTGGTTACCACTCGAGTGGCACGCCAGTTAGGTTTAGTCGTGGAAGACTCGCCTGTGCCACTTCTTGGAGTTGGTGGCATACAAGTGAAGTGTCTGACGGGCCAGACACTTGTCACCTTTTCTTCGCTGAAGTCCTCCACAATGAGGATCACGACTTCGGCTATGGTAATGGATACCATTGCGGGTTGGCACCCCTCGACAGACATACCGCCGGGTGTGTTGTCTTTGGTTTCGGGTCTGGATTTGGCCGACCCCTTTGTCTTTCATCCCGGCCCAGTGGACTTGCTCCTGGGCTCGGACGTATTGGGTTGGATTTTGTTGGGTACTCAGAAAGCTCTGGGTTCGTCTTCACTGATGGCAGTGTCTACTATCTTTGGTTTCGCCCTGATGGGCCCTGTGTTTGATAATAGCACCGTGGAGGAGCCACCGGTCGTCGCATCAGCGTCCTTGGCCAAGACCATGCAAAGGTTTTGGGAGGTGGAGGAGCCACCTATGAGTTCCAGGATGGATCCGGAACACGCTGAGTGCGAAGCCTTCTTTCGATCAACCACGGAGAGGTTGCCCTCCGGTCGGTTTGTAACTAGGTTACCCTTTGTTGCCTCTCGTCCTAGCCTAGGGCAAAGTAGGGCGCTTGCGGAGAAACGACTGCTGTCCATGGAGCGACGCATGCAGCGTGACCACGTACTTCGCGATAAATATATTGAATTTATGCGCGAGTACGAGGATTTGGGTCACATGTCTCCGGCTCGAGTTGATTGGAGCTCAACTGAGCATTATTTTTTGCCCCACCACGCGGTGGTGAAGGCCTCAACAGGCAAATTGAGGACCGTCTTCGATGGGTCCGCACCCACTTCGAACGGGGTTTCGTTGAATCTGTGTTTGCATTCGGGTCCCAAATTGCATAGGGACATAATTGACATCATCTTGAACTTTAGAAGACATCAAGTGGTTTTTGGTGCGGACATCCGGATGATGTTCCGCCAGACAGTCATACATCCTGAGGACAGGCGATTCCAGTTGATACTCTGGCGTGAGCGCCCTGAGGATCCTGTGACGGTGTATGAACTCAATACAAACACGTATGGTTTGAAATCTAGTCCCTATATCGCCATCAGATCATTGCTTGAATTGGCAGAGCGGGAACGGATCCGCTTTCCCCGTGGGGCTTCCGTGCTGTCACGTGACTTGTATGTTGATGACGTGTGCACCGGAGCCCAAAGTATTGAGGAGGCCCTCCTACTGCGGGATGAATTGATCGAAATATTGAAGACAGGTGGCTACGAGCTACGTAAGTGGTTGTCCAATGAGCCTAGAGTTCTAGAAGGGATCCCGGAGGATCACCAACAGAACCCTCACCTGTTTGAGGATGTGGATGATCCCAACAGGATAGCGGTGCTGGGCATGCAGTACCAGCCGCTAACCGATATTTTCACATTCCAAGTGGACTTGGAAATACCAAAAGTCTGGACTAAGAGAACGGTGTTGTCCGTAATAGCTCGTATGTTTGATCCAAGCGGTTGGATCAGTCCAGTGATATTCTCTGCGAAGTGTCTTCTTCAGAGACTTTGGACTTTGGGCGTCTCGTGGGACGAGCCGCTGTTTGGCTCTCCATTGGATGATTGGCTCGAGTTGTTTTCATCGATTAAGGAAGTCAATCGGATTGCCTTGCCTCGTCGAATATTGCCACCCGGGAAATATCGAGCCAGCCTGCATGGCTTTTGTGACGCGTCGGAGCGAGGCTACGCCGCGTCAGTCTATATGCGGACAGTTGACGCCGATGGCCGGGTCAATGTCTCGCTTTTGTTAGGGAAGAGCAAGGTCGCCCCCATCAGGACTAGGCTGACTATTCCCAAGCTTGAGTTGAGTGGAGCTCACCTTCTCTCTAAATTGTTGCATCACGTTGCATGTGAGCTGGCGGCCACGGTCGAGATACGAGACATCTTCGCCTGGTCGGATAGCCAGGTCGCGCTTGCATGGTTGCGCGCGGCCCCACATACCTTGGAGGTTTTCTTGGAAACAGGGTTTCCCAAATCCAGAATATCGGAATTGATATAACATGGAGACATGTGCCGGGAGAGCTTAACCCAGCGGACTGTGCCTCCCGAGGTTGTACGGCACCAGAATTGGTGTCACACCCGCTCTGGTGGGGTCCAGAGTGGCTGATGGGATCAGAAACTTCTTGGCCTGTCTGTCAGACAGATGTTCCTTCTTTGAATTTGACTGGGCTTCGTGTACATGCTGTAGTCGCTGAGACGACGTCGGAGCCGGATTGGCTACTTGCTCGGTATAGCAGCTTGGATAAGCTTCTGGGTGTTACCAGTTGGATTAAGCGTTTCATACATAATTGTAGAAACCCACAGGCAAAGCGGTTGGAGCCGATTGCAGATGCAGAAGAGCGCCGGAGCGCATTGTTGCATTGGGTCCGTGTCGTGCAGACCGGACGGTTTGAGTCAGAGCTTCGTACTTTGCGCGACGGACGCGCTAAGTTGAAGGGCGCAGTCGCTCGTTTGAACCCGTACATCGACTCGGATGGGCTTCTTCGGGTTGGAGGCAGGCTCCGGAAGGCGGATCTTCCATATGAGACTCGCCATCCTCTGTTGTTGCCCAAGGGCGGACCCTTGGTGCAGCTTTTGGTGTCTGATCGACACATTCGTAACGCCCATGCTGGGTGCAATGCTTTGTTGGCTATTTTGCAACGCGAATTTTGGATTTTGTCTGCCCGAAGAGCAATCCGTAGTGTCCTGTTTCGATGTATTGCATGTTACAGGTTGAAGGCATCCACGATGCAACCACAGATGGGTGATTTGCCCGCTGATCGAATCCGACCTTCGAGGCCGTTTGACGGCGTTGGAACCGATTTTGCCGGTCCCTTTTCGATCAAGGCTTCTCCCTTTCGTAATGCCCGTATTGTAAAGGGCTATTTGTGTGTATTTGTTTGTTTGGCCACCAAGGCTGTCCATTTTGGAGGTGGTATCGGCTCTGACTACGGAGGCCTTCGTCGCCGCGTTGGATCGCTTTGTTTCGCGTCGAGGTCTACCTTCCCTTATTAGGTCTGACAATGGCACAAACTATAAGGGAACTGTAAATTATCTTAAGGATGTTTCTGTGTTTATTGATAAAAATTGTACTAGTTTAAGTCAAATTGCTGCCCAAAGGGGAATAACCTGGAAGTTTAGTCCCCCAAGTTGCCCCCATTGGGGAGGGATTTTTGAAGCGGCTGTGAAATCCGCAAAGACCCACCTCCGCCGCATTATCGGAGAAACGGCTCTAACTTTTGAAGAGCTGGCCACAGTGTTTTGTAAAGTTGAGGCGGTCCTCAACTCTCGTCCTCTCTGTCCGCTATCTCCAGATCCAAATGACTTGGAAGCTCTCACCCCTGGTCATTTTTTGGTGGGAGGGCCGTTGAATGCCCTGCCCGAATACCCGTGGAAGGATGAACGCGTATATCGGTTGTCGCGTTTTCAAATGTTGCAGCAAATGAGCCAGGACTTTTGGCGTCGCTGGTCGCTTGAATATTTGCATTTGCTGCAGCAAAGAGTGAAGTGGACAGACAGGACTGAGCCTCCCAGGGAGGGTGATTTAGTATTGTTAAAAGAGGCAAATTTGCCCTCATTGCTTTGGCGACGAGCTCGCATATTACGTTTGATTCTTGGCGGAGATGGCACTCCGCGTGTGGCTGAGGTGTTGGTCGACGGTTCGATTTTAAGGAGAGGTGTGACCTCTCTCGCCCGCCTTCCCGTAGAGTAAGCTAGCGGTCTGCTTCTCAGACCGGGACGGGGGGATGTTTGTAATATATTGGGTAAAACTAAACGCAGGCGTTTCCTGTTGCTGCCGCCAGAGGGCGTTCGGGGTTTTCACACTGCTAGCGTGGATGGCGTCGCGCGGACGGTCGCCATTGCATTGCCCTATGCGATATCGGTTTGATTTTTAATACGCGAGAGGTTCCGCGTTCTTTGATTGCTAATTAGCTTGAGTTGTGTTTGTGAATTTCCTGTTTGTTAAATAACTATTGAACTTTGTGTTTGTGTACCCGTCATGGTGACTTTTTCTTGTGAGAGGTGAAACGTGGCTGGCTGTTCACATCTGGCTGTTCCCGAGTGAAACTACGGGAAGAAATCTATTTAGTTGTTATAGGAATTGAGATCTCAAGGGTTAGGTAGGGTAATTAGGAATTCCCCCTTCCCGAAGACACTCAAGTTTGGATCCGAAGAGAAAGAAGATTTAGTTTGGTAAGTGTTCAATTCTAGTTAATTTATAGGTTAGGTTATCATATAGGGCCCTGTAGCTCCCTTCATAAGCTACGGTGGTAGCAGACTGCGTATAGCTTAAGTTAGATTCTAGTCGGACAAGCGTGGTGTCGCGTGGAGATTTTTTCCCGGTACTTAATTTTACCGGTAGATTTTTTCCCGGTAAAGTTCCGGTACAGAATTCTTCCCGCCGCTTCGTTTGTCCGGATTCTCTGCGCACATTTTCTGGCAGCAGAGCGTAGTTGCTCTGCACAATTAGCTATTTGGCGCATTTGGCACTTTTTTATATTTCTTCTGATAAAAACAGACATTCGCATGGCTACACACGTGCTGGTATTTTACGATTTGGACCTTTGTGCGCCCGTGTGTAACTCGCCTAAAATACGGTTCAACTCTGACGAATATTTTTCAACTCGACATTTCTTTCATTTATAGCGCTGTGGCACAGATGTAACAAAATTGGCAGGTTAATAAAACCTAGGATTCAATAATTTATACATAACTGGAAAAAATAAATTTTACTTAGAAAGGATAATTGCATTCCTTTCTAAGTAAAATTTATTTTTTCCAGTTATGTATAAATTATTGAAAGAAACCTGTTTAAGAGCATACACCTCTTTTCCTGTCCTTCTCTATCCTGTCCTCTCATTTAAGTATGTTTTATGTTGCCAAAGGTGGGGTCACATATAACTTGAAGATTTTATTGATGATAAATATAAAAAATATATATATATATATACAGATTATCTATATTTTTTATCACTTTAAACACCAGACACTTTTATTAAACACCAGACACCGATATCGTCAATGTAGCTGGGAGACGATAAGTGCAAGGGCTTTCAAAGGTCTACATAATGTGGAAGTCTATGGGAGAGACATTGGCCTCTCCCGAGAAGTGTGTATGAAAAAGTGAAGTCTCCCAAGAATATTGATTGTGTGGAGGTGGTTGGAAGAAGGCAGGCGTCGTGTCGTATCAAGACCTTAAACGTAAAGCCGAGAACAGAAGTATGGCGTATACTCCACCGACAAGAGCGCGGCTCTTAAATAAGAAGAAGAAGGAGGTGGTTGAGATGATAATGAGAATGAGACATGGGCAAACGGAACTATCTATACATATAATAAAACAGTAAAAATATTTCGTCTGTACAAGCAGTATTTTTGACTGAAATGGATAGAGGGACACTTAAAAAAAATAGAAAGAAAAATTTTTTTTTGGAATTTCTTGTCTGTCTGTATGTATGTACGCGTTTTACGGAACACCTGATGAAGAACCTTAACAGAACAGCTAAACTATAAGAAATATGGAAATGGTACCTTTGCAAAAATTTATCAATCTGACGAGAATTTTCTGTTGACGTATAAAAATTGAAGATCAGGATCATCTGATGAAGAATTCCAAGTGACCAGCTACACTATTACATATATGAAAATGACGCCTTAGCAAAAGTCGTTCAACCTGATGAGCATTTTCTACTGACGACGTACAAATAGACAGGACACGGGGTGGGAGTGATGGTACACGGGAAATTGTAGATAACGAGCAGACGAAGATCGTTTGTTGAATTAAATATCACTTTTAATTCATTTTAACACCGCGACTGTACTACGAGCACCTAATATTTTCCCACGGGACACGGGATAACCAAATAGCTGAAATTTTGATTACTAGAGTTTAGGTTACTACAGTTTCGAACACAAAAAGATTTTTCAACTAAGCGGAACTCACGCGGTCGAAGCCGCGGGCAACAGCTAGTATAACATAAAATTTAAAAAAGAAACATCAACACAACACGGGAGAGGCTAGGCATTATCACTCAGTTTCATTTTGACGGTAAATTAAAAAGCAGTAGCAGAAGTAACTTAATTAATTTTTCATTAACTTTAAGCATTAAATGTTCATCAAAGTAATCTGATAATACGTTTGCTCTTTTAATTTAAAGTGGTCTGACATTTAAGTTATTGTTTTTATACACGCCCACTTCACTTCGCCGAATTTACAGTGCAAATTAAACAAAGAAAATAATTACATGACGAGCACTTTTCTAACATTTCTTGGTTCAAGTTTTTATGGTCGAAAAACGGGTGTTGGTAAATAGTTGGGCCTCAGACAGATATTTTCGTATATACACCGCTCATTTTTCACCTCAATTTTTCCACAAAACAGAACTTATGATTTATTTTAACACCTCCATTTTTCCTCAACAAAATAACAGTGCAAAGTGGTCATAATAGCGTCTTTCCGCGCTACAAAGCACTCACGAGTTTATTCGTACACTCATGTGTCTGGGTACTCTCAGTGCAATAATTGCAATACCCATTAGTGAGAATAAACTGCTTGCCACTTGCACTCACTGCGGAAAATGGATGGAATGCATTTACAGATAGGGGTATATACACATTTAATAACACTGTAACTGGTCTATACTTAAGAGATATTAAGAAAATATGTGTGGGGGTTTTTATAGTTAGAGACTATGGATTTCTACTAACTATGATTCTATTTGGACCGTAATTACAAATTAATATAAACATTAACTAGCCAAATATCTCAGAACAAATCTGGCATAAAATAACGACGTAGCTAATCAGGTCATTTCGAATCAAAATATAGCGTAACTGAATAATTTATAACTTGTCGGATGCGAGGTCGTTAGCCGGACCGGACGGACCGTCCGACCGGACCGGACCGGACGGTCGGATGGGTCAATCTTCCACCTGACTCAACCAGCTCATGATAATCGGTAAATCTTTTCGAATGTCTGTTATTTTTTCTGGATTCTTATTTATTATCGGTCTCTATGACGCAGTGGTAAACCTTGCCTTTGAACCACAAATTGATCTATTTCAGATTGGCCCGGGTCTTGGATGTTTATCTATACATATAATAAAACAGTAAAAATATTTTGTCTGTACATTTAGTATTTTTGACTAAAATGGATAGAGAGACACTTAAAAAGAAAGCAAAAATTTTTTTTTTTAATTTCTTGTCTGTCTTTATGTATGTACGCGTTTCACGCAAAAACTACTGGACGGATTTGAATGAAACTTTTTTTGTTGTATAGCTATAAAGTCTGGGCAACATATAGGCTATAATTGATTTTGAAAACTGGAACACCTGATGAAGAACCATAACAGAACAGCTAAACTATAAGAAATATGGAAATGGTGCCTTAACAAAAGTCGTTCAACTTGATGAGCATTTTCTGCTGACGTATAAAAATTGAAGATATGGAACATCTGATGGAAAGCTTCAAGAGACCAGGGGCTAACCACAAGGTCTTATAGCAGTATTATTTTAATATTACATTGAGTTTTCGTACCACAAGGTCTTTAAAACAAGCTTAAAACAATATTAAATTTTTCAGCAGTTTTGGTGACGTCACCTCTATTTTGTTCATTCAATTCGTACCACGACGTGCTTTTGGCCACTAGCATTATTGTTTTATTGTCAAATTTAGCAATCTTAAAAAAGTTACTCTTTCGCAACTGATACAACATTTTTTACTATTATTTGCTCAAAAATGTAAAGTAAATCAACTTATTTTCGAAAATAATTGAATATAAAGTAAATGTGAACGTTATAGTGAGTGACTGCAATTGATTTATTTATTTATTTTTTTATTTATTTTTATTTTATTTTATTTTCAACTCTTACAGACTATCATTACAGGATATTCTCCTAATACAATAGTTGCGACAACATATCTTCCGTTTTAACTAAATTTAACAATTAATTACTTTGATAGCAAAAAAATAAATAAGGCCACTTTTGTAAATTCATTCAGAGTGCAGCTGAATATATCTATTTGAAGTGCTATGGCATTCAATGTCCGGAGAGCCCGCGACAGCGGCGCATTCTTCAGCAATTTTGTCCTCGCGAACGGCACTACAAACAACTGTGGTTGTCTTCGCCTGAACACGTACCCGTTTGGGACACACAAGCAAATTCCCTCCAGTAAGGCTGGGTTATTAAGCTTACCTCTAAAAACTTTAAAAATATATAAGCCTAGTGCAAGTTCTCTTCTGACTCTAAGTTCATTATACCCCACCATACCCAGAACAAATAAAGTTGGGTACATCAAAGGATACAGTGGGTACACTCCGTACAGTCTAAGGTAAAGAAATCTTGTAAATTTATTTTGAATTTTCTCCAACATAGAGGAATATTTGGCTTCACTTGGAGACCAAACAACCGCATTGCATTCCAAATGACTCCTAACCAAGGTGTTATATAACGCAACAATTGCTTTAACATTTGTAAAACCTTTAACCGTACGCAGTGCAAAACCCAAGTTCCTAAATGCTTTTCTACATATTCCAACGATATGCTCGCGAAAGGAAAGATTTGTTGTGAAACGTACGCCCAGATCCCTTACCTCTGACACTCGGGGTATCTCTGACCCGTCGATACTATACCCATATTTAATAGGAGAGCGTGCACGAGAAAAAGTAATAATTGCACATTTGGAGTTGTTAAACTGCAAGAGATTTCTTCGGCTCCATGCTACTACACTGTCAATGTCACTCTGGAGTTTCTTACAGTCATCCTCATTGCATATAGGCATAGCGAGCTTCAGGTCATCAGCAAACAACAAACACTGAGCATATTTCACATTCTTTGGCAGATCGTTGATCATTAAGATGAATTGCAAGGGCCCAAGATTCGAACCTTGGTTTACTCCCGAAAATGTAAAATATGGTTCAGATGAGTGTCCCGCATATTCTACGTATTGCTGCCTATCCCTAAAATAACTAGCAAAGAACTGCAGTAAGTGGGGGGTGAACCCGACGTCAGATAACTTCTCAAGCAAGACATCATTATTAACCAGATCGAATGCTTTTTTGAAGTCAAAATAGGCCGTATCTACTTGCCCCCCACCATCCACGGTAGGTACTACCTTGGTCATATATGTGAGAAGGTTACTTGTGGTACTTCTAGCCGGCCTAAATCCATGCTGAGCATCATTTAATTGAGGACTTACCTGTACTAGTATTTTACTCTGTACCGTCGACTCAAAAATTTTTGCCGGAGCAGATAAGACGGCAACCGGCCTAAAACCTTCCACTACAGTACTATTACTATGTTTTGGGACTGGCACTACCCTAGTCAGTTTCCATTTGTCTGGGAAAACGCCAGCGCCAAGGGAAAGATTAAATATATGAAGCAACGGCTTAGCAAACACGACCTGACAATCCTTAAATATGAAGGCAGGAATTCCGTCCGGACCAGCAGATTTTTTAGGCTTCAGTTGCCGAAGTGCTTGCTGTATATCCAGTAATTGCAACGACTCCAAATGAATTCTCGCGGCTTCGCATACAGCCCCCGCTTCCTCACTTATGACCAACTTGGGCTTTTCCGGACTATATACTGAGTGAAAATAATTGGCAAATTCTTGAACGCACTGCTGACCAGATAACATCTCTCCATCCTTCAAAATTCGGAGTGGACACCGTCTTCCCTTTTTTGAATTAACAAAATTCCAAAAAGATTTTGGGTCTTCCTGTATATTTATTTGTATACGGTGTTGATATTGCTTATACGACCGTGCTATCATGTTTTTAACCTTTGATCTACACTGACAAAATGCCTCGTAATCAGCGGCAGATTTACTACACTTATAACGTTTATGCAAAACCGCTTTTAATTTAATATTACTTATTATTTCTGCTGTGTACCATTCAGGATAAATGTACCGCTGTTGATTGCTATAACGATTCGATTTTCTAGGAACACAGTCATTAATTACAAAATAAATCTGATCATAAAAATACTTTATACTATCCTCTAACCCTAACTCATACATTGGCAACCAGTCAATATCTGATAAAGACAAATATAATCGTTGGAAGTCAGCTTTAGTGAAATTCCAACCCGCATTTGAAATATTAGAACCAAACGAGCACTTACCCAGGGCCGACCCCACAGACAAGCTTACTTCCAGCTCCAAGGGTGGGTGCTGGATATCAACCGGGACTATTGGAGCTGCCGTGTTCACTGTCACGTCCTCTCCGCCCTCGAACGCACTTAACACCAAATCTAGATATCGATTATTACTATTTGGTATTATATTGCACTGAATGAATTTACAATACGACATGAAATACTCAAAATAATTTCTCACATTATCACTACAAGAATATAAGTTAAAGTCTCCTAACACTAATATTTTATTATAATTATTACAAAGCTCTTCAATAATTTTAAATAACACTAAATATTCATTTTCACTACTGCCCGGTGGGATGTAAATAACGCAAATTAAAAACAAGAATCGACCGCGTAGGTAAACAGTGGCACTAAGCAGCTCGAACACACGATCCCTGACGTCACGTGGTACGGGTCTCAGCTCATAGCGCGGTGTGGCCACTAAACAGACGCCTCCTTGTTTTCGCCCATCCGTCCTATCGCAACGAAGCAGAGTGTACCCAGGGGGGACCATCTCAGCATCCTGAATGGATTCATGACATCCTGTTTCTGTGATTGCAAATAAATGAGCATTCGAGGACGCAATTCCACTAAATAATATATCCAATTTTGTCCTTAAGCCACGAACGTTCTGGTAATATATATTCATTGATAGTTTACTGTCACTATTGGGTTTTACTGCGGGTTTTGCGAAACCAAATCCATTCGCAGTATTCAATATTTACCGGCCAGTTTTCTGGTTGACATAAAGCGTCGTACTTACTTTCCGGGACGCCAATAACAAAGGAAGCATAATCCCTCTCTGTCTTATGAGATATCTTTTCTATATTTAGTAGAACATCCTCAGTAAATAATTTTCTAACATATTTTTCTAACTTTTCAGTAGTCGTTTCTTTTTCTAGTCGCCATACGTGTAGATATTTTTTTCTCTCAGTCCCCTTAATCTCCGTAGTTTGTGTACTTCCACCTTTCTTCACCTCACTACTGGGATATCTATTCTTTTTTTTAGTAACTACTTCCCAGTTTCCCTCTATTTCCGTTTCCTCCTGTGTTGTTTCTCCGACTTTTTCGACCGAAGGCTCATTAACCGTTTTGGTTTTCCTCCCATTCCGATGTTTAACTTCCTTATTTGTTATACTGCTGGACTTATCTTCAATGCTGCTGTCTTGAACCGGCGGCAATGTCGCGGATTTCGTGGCCCCACCGCCTGCCGATGACGACGTAGGTGCGGCCGCACCGCTTGCGATTACCCGCCTAGGATTTTGCTTGACTGCCCGCACAAATGATAAATCGGCTGTTTGAAATCTTTCTTCTTTCTTTTCTTCTCCATCCAGTTTCACCAATACTTTCTTCATTATTTCCTTCAGCTCCCTCAACTCATTTTCTGTACTAATGAGTTTATTCTGCAGAATTATATTCTCCTTCTTCTGGTCATTCAATTGAACCGACATCTTCAAACATATCTCACGAATATCCTCTAGATACTTGTTCTCATTCTCACTCAGAGACGCATTAGGGTTATTTCGACTTCCTCGTTCCATATTTACGTAATCACTTGTCGGAAACATATTTTACAAATATATAATAGTGCTAAACACAACCAAGTCGACCATACGCACGCGAGCGCGCGCGCGATTTAATTTGATTCTAAATGGATTTGGACTTGGAAATATTCGAGTACTTGGAAGCCGATATTCTAACTCCGCGAAGAGTGTACATCAAGAAAAGGCGTTGTATGCGTTTTCATGAGGAGATATTAGTGTATATTACGTAATAAGTTACTGAAATATTATATTTAATTTTCCAAAAACGAGCATTTTAAATCAATTCACACTTCTATTATTATGAACTAGCTCTATGCCCGCCACTTCGTCTGCGCATATTTTAGGTTCCGCCTAAGCGGCATATCAAGATGAAACTACGCCAGATTTTAAGTTAGACCTATAATATGACAGTGAAAGCCGCATCAAATTTAGTCTAGTAGTTTTTGCGTGATGCGCATACAAACAAACAGATAGAAAGACAGACAGACAAAAATTCTACAAAAAACTGGTTTTGGCTTCTATTAACCCCATATTGTCATGATTTCAAGTATTTATATTTAAATATACATACATATTTATACACATTAATATATAATGATGAAAAAGTATTTTTAGCTACTCTAAGTTATTTGAATTTTTAAAAAAATAAAAGTGCAACGGCTATGAAACAATTTTAATTTTAATTAGCTTTAAATCAAAACAATTAGGGATTACAAGTAACTGGCGAAAATAAATTGATTGGCGAAAAGAAAACTAAGAAAATGGGAACACGAAACGATACGTCCGAACGCTTCAAAGTCAACCGCAAGAGTGCGCGGCCGCCTCAGTGCAGGCCGCGTCATCGCCTTCCCCTCCATCCACACTCGGGGCAGCTAACACGGCCTCTCCTGACGTCCTGTTGTCCTCAACAGGGTCCATGTTAGATTCCATGGGCAGGTCATCGTCAGGCAACTGAGACGGACCCGACAAGGTAGTAGGGCCCGGCTGCATTTCGAAGTCTGTGTCCTCATCATTATCTAGGCCCAACACATCATGATTATTTTCATCTGAAAATTGCAATCAATATTAATGATTTGACCAACGTCAAAATAACGCAGGACAGACACAAACATGCGCAATAAGTAAAAATTATTTCTAACTACAACACATAGGTACATTGGTCGACCAATTCATGCAGGAAACACTGTTGGCATAGGCGTTAGTTTCAGCGTACCACCCAGTGACTCGTCGGCATAGGCACTAATTTCGGCATACCGCCCAAGATTTCCCACCGTAGGCATAGGCTATGATTTGAGCATACCTCCCGGCGACTCGTCGGCATAGGCACTAATTTCGGCATACCGCCCAAGATTTCACACCGTAGGCATAGGCTATAAATTTGAGCATACCTCCCGGTGGCTGTCAGCATAGGCACGAATTTCGGCATACTGCCCAGACTTGGCACTCACCTTCAAAAGGAAGTGCAGGTTTACCTCTCCAAGGGACCAACCTCTCCAAGGGACCATGAACAGCGGCAGCGTACGTCGTCTTCCCGTAAGCTCCAGCCATTAACTTCAGCTCATAGCGGTCATTAGCCAGGACCCTGTGAACTCCATATGGTCCTCGCATCCCAGGATCTAATTTTCCTTTTGACTGCACATACTTGATAGCAAAATTGATGTCACCTTCGCCGAAGGTACGTGGGGCACGCCTGTTCTCATTTACTTTAGCATCCTGATGCTTTTGATTTCGCAACAACCGTTCGGCTGTCCTTTATCTAATGTATCTATCCCCTCTTTGACTTACGACTTTGTACAAAAGACTCCTGAGCCCCATCTCTCACCAACACCGTTATCACTGGCACAATATTCTCGTGCCCGACGTGGGGGTTCAGAACAGAAGTCTGTGTTATCTTCTGCTTGGGAATAGCTTTTAAAGATTAGTTGTGATTGCCACAACTCATCAGCCCAATAATTGTTCTTGTTGTTTTCCTCTACAGTACAGTGCGTACATGATGTTCCACCTAATCATGAGCATGGAAAATCAGGCCTAATATGCAGCTAAGCTAAGTACTTTGCATTTGTACCCAGAATATACGACGTAACTCTGTTATTTATATACCATCGAATAGCAACATTACGTACTGAACAACGAGTTTCAACTCGTTCAGGACATGTGGACGAGAAACTCATGACGTGCTTATGCCTACAACGACTCTAAAGTGGGTCACTCTCGTAATTAACGTTCCATTTAAAACAGTATCATGGGTTGACGGTTGTGAATTTTCGTACGTATGTAGGTAACGCCAACCCTATCCAGCAAAACGGTGCACATTATAACGGTAACATTCATACATTCATCGAGCATACATCCGATACTAAAAGTAAATTAAGCGAAATAAGATCTAAGTACCTACTTAGTTCTATAGTAAGCGTCACGTCAAAATTGACGAGGATACCAAAGACATATCTTTAGCACTTCTGTATATCAAAAACAAAAATCTTAGGGTGACATAACGGAAACATACAAAAACATCAACGGAAATCCCTCTTTAACGCCTATCTAACCATTATATCTTTGCGACTGTAGGCGACAAGCAAAAATTAACGCTAGTACGTTTTTGATGCTGTGCACGTTGTTTCGCAAAACATTCGTTAACGTCATGACCGGGTTTCTTACAATAAATACATGTGATTACACTTTTACGCTTATCGGGTACATCATGTTTTGGTTTTTCGTTAGTATCGATCGATTCCTTTTTAGGACAATCCGCTTGTTTATGTCCCGTATCGCCACATTTGTAACACTTAATATCAGCAAGGCGCTTAAAGCATTGTTTCGAACTACCCTCGTTTCTCGATACATTTTTACGATGGGTGTGAGCATCTACCGCCACGCTCTTGCTAGGTTTTACGAATGTAGCTAAAAAGTTGACAATACCGTTTGGTAGTAAAGCAGCATTGGTGGCAGATGCTTTCACATGTGGATCTTTAATTCCCCGAATAATTATTGCCGTTATGAGCTCATCGCTGAGGCCCTTCACAATTCGTAAACGTAATAAAGACCTACGTGCATACTCTGCGTATGTACGGAAACTGTCTGAATCGGTACACATAACTTCATACAAAATTGTCGCAACATCAACACTCTTAGCGCATAAGGGTTTAAAATCCTTTTTAAAGTTACTCCAGGAGCGGTCCGACGAGACCCACTCATTCAGCCAAACTTTAGCATCCCCTTTCAAACAGTTTCCAATACGTGACAAGCACTCATAATCGTCCCATCGGTTGGCAATTTTAGCTCTATCTACTTCATCAAACCACACCTCCACATCGTGAAGATTGGGATCAAAAT
>CM031569.1:1257048-1288775 GCA_018467065.1 Ephestia elutella
AAATACTAACTTCCTAATCCTAACTAATATTATAAATGCGAAAGTGAGTTTGTTTGTTGCTTTGTTTGTTTATTTGTTTGTACCTCTTCATGCTTCATCTACTGAACGAATCTTCCTCAAATTTTGCATACACATAGTTAGAAGTACGGAGAAGGACATAGGGTACCTTTCATCCCGGGAAAAAGCACTGTTCCTGTGGGAAATTCACGCGGGCGAAGCCGCGGGCAAAAGCTGGTAAAAAATAAAGAAGGTATAGTATTTGGTCGTATAATTGATGTATTTTATCTCCCAGTGACTTGAATTGTCCTTTTGCGTTTTTGGTCGTTCACGTCGGAAGAACCCATATGGGTATATATTGGTATATACCAGTATAATTTCATCAAAACTCAGTTTGAAATTATCTAGATAATATTTAGTACATGGGTACCTAGGTAACTTATCACCTGGTTTATCATAGAAGGTCTTTCTAAACTTCCATGGCAGTAAAACCTCGGAAACATATAATGAAATTTTATGTTGCAGGCACACGAATGTAGTAAACTGCAGTTGCGACGAACCCATATTGTGTAGAATCACGAATAGGAAGAATCCCGATTGCGTTAGAATATGTATGAATTTTATATATGTATGACTGTGTTGTGTATGTGTGTGAAGGCAAGTATGTGAGCCAAACGCATTTAGATTTTTAATTAAAAAAAATATCACGAATGTAGTAAACTGCAGTTGTGCTGAATCCATATTGTATGGGAATCACGAATAGGAAGAATCGTGTTTGTGTAATCGATTGCATAGACCCACAAAATATATCGTTACTCCTCTCTTATCTAAGGTAGATTTTAATCTGGTATAAAATAATATCCAAAAATCTAATGAAAGGCTTTCACAAGAATTAATAAGCGGACGGATAAGCCATTATAAATGACTGACTGAATACAAATTTAGCTTTTAGTACAATTTTTGAAGAAAAAAATTAACTAACTGATTTTTAATTGTGTATCCTAAGCGTATTTTTATTACTATGTTTTTTGATTGGTTTGCAAGAGAGAAACATTTTAATGGATTTATTGCAATTGTTATTTGCATAATCCTAAGTATTCTAAAGCCGAGTTCACAACACATTTCTATGGAATTTGGTGCACAGGTAATAATAAATTTTACTTGCTTGAGTGACAAATATACACACTTACATACAAACTTTCGCATTTATAATATTATTATTTATTTATTTTATTTTAAACTTTATTGCACAAAATTTCATAAATTATGTACAAATGGTGGACTTAACGCCATATGGCATATTAGGTACTTAGTTGAATAAGATGGACTTGAATCGATAGTACATACATATATACATATTATCACGCCTTTTTCCCGTGGGGGTAGGCAGAGACTAGCAATTTCCACCTGCTACGATCTTTACAGATCTCTCTTGCTTCCTCTACACTCATCACTCTCTTCATACATGCTCTCCGGTTATGGGTGCTCCTAATATCTCCCTTTTTAAGGAGGTCCGCAATCGATAGTATTTTGTGTTTATTTTTAGATTTTGTAAAAAGCGTATAAAAATGCCGTCTACCGGAGTCGTGGTGTCACGTCGTATAATTTGAGTTAAGGCGTTAATTAACCAGTCTCTTCCACAAAAGGCTGGTTATTTTTAGATGATATAGTTGTCTGCTGCTTTTATTAAGCATCTCAAAGCGGAGATGAAAGTGGGTTGTGGTAATTAATGTTCATTTTTTGCGCATTTTAATTACTCGACGAAGTCCTTGAAAAAAAATCCTTTTTGTTGTAACAATATTTATTGCGTTCCTGGGTATTTTACGCCAAAATGCAGCTTAAATTCTTGGAAATATAAATGTTGAACTCAGTCTGGAAACTATTATCGAAAATCTTTAAATGTGGCATTTTTGAATCATTGAAGTGAAAAACCATGTATCGACTAGGCAACATAGACTCGCGACATTATGCTCTCACTTCTACTGATTAACAAGCGGATCATGCGCAAAATGTCGCTTTCGCGAAATTGTTATGTAGGAACGTGTCAATGAAACAACGGTTGAATGCAGACTGGTTATTTATTCGCACACCCGCAAAGCGGTGGCATAAATCCTAACAGATACATAACACTTTTCCCCTTCGAAATAAGACTACTTAGAATAGTATTCCAAAACTTGACTTATTAAACTAACTACTTATATAAGTAAGAATAAAGATACTTAACTGAAGTTATAAGAAAATAGAAGCTAAGAACATTAACATTATCTCATTGCTTATATTGCTTATTATATAATATAAAGGTAATGTAGATATTACCAGTTCATTTCTTTTAACTGGTCACGACAGCGTAACGCAGCTTCCCTGGGCGGTAAACGGGTACTTTTCGACTTGGTCGGAGACAGCAGCGGCGCAGGCGCCTGCGCGCGCAATGTCGAGTCCGCGTTCGATGCCTGCTCACTATCAAAGAACTCATCCTTTTCTTCCTCTGATGGAGGAACCGAATCCCGCACCTGACTTTTACTCGGTGAATCAGTCACGACCTGACTCAATGAATGACGCGATTTCTGTGTCACAATTTGGTCTATATGCCGTTTATGAGTTTTTCCGTCATTCGTCTTAACCTTATACGAGACAGGCCCTACTCTTTGATCTACTACGCCCTCAGTCCACTTATTGCCGAATTTTGAATAATTTCTCATCAAAATTGGTTCGTTCTGCTCAGCTACTCGCAATGGTCGGTTGTGCCGTTGTTCTTCGAGCAGCTGCCGCTGGCGCACGCGCTCGGCGACGTCGGGTCGCAGCAGGTCGAGGCGGCCGCGCAGCCGTCTGCCCAGCAACGCGACCGGTCGTGCTCTGTTCCGTATTTCTATACATAAATAAAAATCTACTTAATGCTTTATTAATGTCGTCTCTTTCCAGTTCCGCTTTTTTAAGGACGCGTTTTATTGACCGCACTGCATTTTCCGCGGCGCCATTACTAGCAGGGTGGTAGGGTGGTACCAACGTATGTCTAATACCATTATTATTTAAATATTGCGCGAAGGCTGCCGAAGTGAATGGGGGCCCGTTGCAGCTAACCAAACTCTTCGGCAGACCGAAGCGAGCAAATAGTCGCCTCAGGCAGTCGCAAACGACCACCGCTGATGTTGTAGTCACTTTTTCTGCCTCGATCCATTTCGAATGTGCGTCAATCACGATAAGATAATAATTGACCGAGCGAGCGAAGCGAGCGAAGGTCTCTAAATCGAGTTGGGGGCGAAACACATTGTTTGTATGTATGTATGTATGTATGTATGTTTGTACCGCGATAACTGCCGAACCGATGGTCTGATTTTGATGAAATTTGGTAGGCGTGTAGGAAATATCAATAGAATTTTCAAGTTCGTTGGGCATCAAAATCGGTTCAGTAGTTTTTGAAATATTAATAAAAATGTCCGCGATTATGTAGCAAACGAAACCATAGCGTGTTCTAACTTTGGATAGCGCCATCTACATTTTACTTAGGGAACTGAAAATAAAAACGCGAGTAAAAATCGCGAGGTCTAAGTTCGCGGCGAACTACTAGTTATTGTTAAAGGGACCCAAAAGTCCACATGAAGTCGCGACCACGGCTCGGTGGGCCAGGGCCATGAGTGAAGAGGAGCGGTGGGGGGCACGGCGCGGACCTCTCGACACGGCACACAGGCGCGCGCGACTTCCTCTATGTCTCGATCTATGCCTTCCCACCATACATAATTCCGGGCGATTTGTTTCATCTTAACAATTCCCGGATGACCCTCGTGGATTTCTTTCAGAACGGCATTTCGTAATGTATTCGGAACTACGATACGATATCCCCATATTATACAACCCTGATCAATATGCAAGCTATCTTTTCTATTGGCATATATTTTTTCAATATCATTAAAATTCTTATGATCCGGCCAACCGTACATTATAAAACCGTATATTTTACTGAGCAAAGTGTCTCTTGCCGTTTCGTTTTTTATATCTTTAAAACAAATCGGGAAACTCTCTTGTACAAAATTAAGATAACTACCCTTGTCTTCCTCACTTCTAAGTTGTTTCTGAGATAACTGCAGAGGGAGGCGGGAAAGAGCATCAGCAAAACTGTTTCTTGACGAAGAAACAAACTCGATATTGAAGTTATATGCCGCCAATTTAACAGCATAACGCTGAAGCCGACACGCTGCCGTAACCGGCAATCCTTTGTTTTTACCAAAAATGTAACTTAAAGGACGGTGATCGCTTCTCAAAGTAAAATATCTACCATAAAGATATTGGTGGTGCTTCGATACACCAAAAACAATGGCAAGCGCCTCTTTGTCGATTTGCGAGTAATTAAGTTCGGCCGCGTTAAGCGTGCGCGAGGCGCAGCACACGGGCCGCTCCGAGCCGTCCGCCGCGCGCTGCGTCAGCACCGCGCCGAGCCCGTACGCGCTGCTGTCTACCGACAATATCAACTCCAAGCTAGGATCATAATGCGCGAGCACAGGGGCACTGCTTAACACCTTTTTAATTTTATTGAAGGCTTTATCACACGTATCGGTCCACTCCCATTTGACATTTTTTTTTAATAAATCATACATAGGTTTTAAAATATCGCTCATGTTCATACAAAATTTAGAATAAAAGTTCACTAATCCCATGAAACTTTTCAGCTGGGTGACATTACTTGGTGGCGGTGCTGCTACAATAGCCTGTATTTTATTTGAATCTGTATGCAAACCCAACTTGTCAATAATATAGCCTAAATATGAGACACTATCTTTAAAAAATTGACATTTACTAAAATTTATTCTCAAGCCATTTTCCTTGAGTCTTTGTAGCACTGCTCTTAGGTTCGCTAGATGAGTCGCCTTATCCCTTCCAGTAACACAAATATCATCAGCGAAAACAGCCACCGACGGTAGACCGTTTAGCGTCTCTTCCATAATTTTCTGGAAGTTTTCCGGTATACATTTGATACCAAACGGAACGCGCTTGTACGCAAACGTACCTACGTGAGTAGTGATGGCCGTCATCGCTTGTGAGTCTTTATGCAGTACACATTGTTGGAAGGCATTAGATAAATCTAGTTTAGAATAATGTTCACCGCCACCTAAAGTTGCGAAAAGATCCTCGATGCGCGGCAGCGGGTAGTGATAGTCTTTCAATAGCGGATTGATTGTAACCTTGTAGTCGCCACACAAGCGGATGGCACCGTTAGCCTTAATCACCGGTACGATAGGGGTACCGTAATCTGAACGCTCAACTTTATATATCACACCTTCCCGCTGTAGGCGCTCGAGCTCCTTTTCCACAGGTTGCCTAAGTGCCAATGGGAGAGGCCGCGCCTTAATAAACACAGGCGCTTCATCCTTAAGATACAACCTGAATTCTGACTTAAAAGTACCTAACCCTTCAGCAAAAACCTCCGGAAACTCCTTTAGTTTAGCTTGATTTTCTCCACAACGGACATTTACTACAATAAAACCAAGAGTCTCGATGACGTCTCCTGTATAAGATTTCAAAATTATATTTTTTTTCTCCACTGGGATGTGGGAAAAATTTAGATCATAATATTTCTTTGATATCACAGAAAGCTTGCTTCCGGTGTCTATCTCAAATTTACACATCATATTTTCTACTTTTAACATCGCAAAATAAGGCCCATCGCCCTCACTACTAACCACTAAGTTATAAAAATTACAACTATCATCATCCGTGTCGTCCAGTTCATCCAAAAAATATTGACTTTTTCCATATTTCTTTTCATTTTTATTATCACTTTTACACACACCGCTTTAATATGGCCTCTTTCTCCACAAACATCACAGTTATAATACTTAAAACGACACTTGCCTTCTATATGCCCTGATTTACCACATCGAGAGCAACGCTGCTGTGCGCGAGCGCCGCCGCCGCGCCCCCGCGAGGCGCCGCCGCAGGCGTCGATCCGGTGCAAGCCGTCGTCGTCGGCCGCCGCCGCCGCTGGCCGCGCTGCGCCGGCGCCGCTCGCGCCCGGAGCGCCCGCCAGCGCTGCGTTCCGCTCCGCCGCCTCCAGCGCTAACGCTAGCTCCACGGCTCGTTTGTAGTCCACATTTCTCTCCGCGAAGATCCTCGATCTCATGTCCTCATTGCACAAGCCCGATACGAACTGATCTCGTAAATTCTCTTCTAATTTATCTCCAAAATTGCAAGTTTTCGCCAAATGTTTCAACGATTGCAGGTATTCACGTACAGTTTCACCATGACGCTGTTTTCGCTGTCGCATGACGTGTCTTTCGGCAATTTCAGATCGATCAGGTTCCAAATGGGATTTCACTAAATTGACTAGTTCAATGAATGATTTAGATTCTGGAGTGTTTGGAGAACACAGATCGCACATCAGTTCATAACACTCACCACCCACTACCGTCACTAATGTGGCCACTTGTAAAGCATCATCGATTTTATTTAATGCTATGAACTGTTTCACTCGCCGTACATATGCATCCCAAGTATTACTTGCAAAATTATACGGTTCGATATGTCCGATAGGCATTTTAAACAAAAACTAGTGATTATCCGCGCACACGTGGTTCTAATCACAACCGATCGTCGCCAGTGTTATGTAGGGACGTGTCAATGAAACAACGGTTGAATGCAGACTGGTTATTTATTCGCACACCCGCAAAGCGGTGGCATAAATCCTAACAGATACATAACAGAAATGTCCCCTAGTCGCAAAATGTCTCTTTCGCAGAATGTCGCGCCAGGGACTTAGAATAAAATTTCAGTTTTCAAAGCAAAATCTACATTTTGCGAAAGCGACATTCTGCGAAAGAGTCATTTTGTGACTAGGGGACATTTCGCGAAAGCGACATTACGCATAAGCCTCTAAAAATACATCTCACATCAAAATATGTTGAGCCGTTCTGGGTTTATAGTAGAATAAAGAAACTTACAAACATACATGAACCCTGAAAACATAACACTCCTTTTTTGGTCAGTCGTGTAAAAAGCAATCATCGTGTTACTCGCTCGTGTAAAGTGCATGATTTATATCTTACATGTAGTTGTACATATGTACGAGCCCTAAGCCAGTAAGCCACACTTGCTAATGCATTTATCGAGTCGCATCCACACACGTATCGGTTATCGATATTTTCTGTGTTGCAATTTATATCGTCCGGATATTTTGCTGGTTTTGTGTTTACATTCAATTCTAGCACAAAATATTGTGGGACGTTCAATATTGTCACGGCACCTAGATATTTCTTTTCAGGGTAGAATCTTAGATTCTGTCTATGAGTACTACTAAAAAGTTAGCCATAAAACTAAAAATTGAAATGCGAACTTACATCCTAATTTTGAATGTCAAATTAAAAGTAATTTTGTGTAAATTGTGGAATTAATAAAATCATATGTACGGTCAGCTGCAAAGTGCAGTCACTATCTACATGGCAATATAATCTTCAAGGCAAGAATATAACTGGACTTTTGCAGTTGACCGTACCTATTTATATTCATGGCGTAAATACTGCGTCAACTCTCTAGGTGTGTGTGTCTCGGACAACGTCCAAAATCCAAGTTATATGCTTTAAATGTGTTACCATTGGCCCCATTGCATCCCGATAGCAAGCCGCCTCTGAGATACAGACTAACGTCTAG
This sequence comes from Ephestia elutella, assembly GCA_018467065.1. Taxonomy (NCBI): domain Eukaryota; kingdom Metazoa; phylum Arthropoda; class Insecta; order Lepidoptera; family Pyralidae; genus Ephestia; species Ephestia elutella. The sequence continues at coordinate 1,264,681 of CM031569.1, forward strand.
TTCGGAGGTGGACTGTTTCCGGCTGGTAAATGGAGCAATATGCTGCAAATTTGTTTTACGTATGCCTGTATATTTTGATTTTTGGTTGTGAAATAAAGAATTTATTATTTATCTTTCAATATCTGAGCGTTAGTGCTTCCCATGGGCCGTTGAGTATTGTATGTTTATGTGATTGAATTGATCTCGTATAGTTGAATTATCGGTGTAATATCTCGCAACCGATGCCGTTTCACAAATTAAGCGGGTCCGCTTACCGCCCTGTTGCACTTTATGCGACTACTGGGTATGGTAATGACTTTGAGGTCATAGGGTTGAAGCATACCGAAGTTAGTTTATATAAAGAAGTTACCCCACTAATATATAATATGCAAAATTATGGATGTGTGTAGTGTATGTGAGGATGTATGGATGTTTCTTATTCAATCATTCAAAATTGCGTTAGTGAGCGCGTTTTTCTCCCACAGAAAGAGGCAGAGTTTTTTTTATTAAAATTTGCGCTTGATAGATTAGGTAAACAAAAGAAAATATTTGTATGTATATTTACATATATTTTTTATGTCAGGAATAATCAACTATGATTTTATGAATATATTTGTACTTTTAATTATTTCTCAAAAATTCATAATGTAGGTAAAGGTAGTTCAAATAAAAGAAACGATAAAATCAGACTCAATTGTTTAATTCATAAAATTGAGCCTCAGTTTCTTTAGATTTCTAAGCTACATTCTACTAGGACTTCGGAACGACCACTGCTGAGAAGAAATCCCGAAAGAAACTCATTAAAACAGTATTGGTCCCTAACATGACATGGGCTATATTCTTTACCACGGATAGGCCACTATTATTTCACAGAAATCCACACAACATAAAACATGAAATATTATTTAAACACAAAGAAATATTCATATGACAAAGCAACAGTATAACAATAGGTATAAATTTCAATTACATCTAATACTTATCTTTATATCTGAACACCACCAGCTCCGAATTCAAAGTGAACCGGAAAATTAACCGTCAATGCCTTATAAAATGGCTACCGCACCACTTAGTATCGATTTTTCAAAATCATCAATACAACTACTATTAACATCAAACTGTTATATTATGCAAAACTTACTAAATTATTAATTTGGTATTTACAAATTAAAAGTTATCAAAGCTTTAATTCAATACATTTATCATTTTTCAATATGAATCAAACAGGAAGTTATAAAATTTCACATCTGTGGCGCCATGACGCCTTCCGATAATAATAGCAACCAACACTAGTTATAATTAACTAAAATCAGAGTATTTATATTAAAATAAACTAAAAGTTACCAAAAATATTACAGTTAAATTTTAAATATCTAACACGGCCATACTGACACATACTTCGTCCCGAAGTATTCTTAATTATCAATCTTTTGTTTCTCAAATACAAAAAAATAATAATTACAATCTTATATATCAACTGACTGAACACTGTTGCCATTACTTTGTTTAAACATGTACAATTTACACAGATCTCATTTTATATCACAACAAAACAAAATAATTGTAATCTTATAAATCAAGTGAAGGCACTATTGTCATTACTTTATCATAACATGTACAATTTACACATATCTCATTGTATATCACAACAATACAAAATAATTGTTATCTTATATACCAAATAAATTAACACTATTTCCATTACTTTGTCATAACATGTACAATTTACACATATCTCATTTTATATCACAACAATACAAAATAATTGTTATCTTATATACCAAATAAAGGAACACTATTTCCATTACTTTGTCATAACATGTACAATTTACACATCTCATTTTATATTACAACTAAACAAAATAATTGTAATCTTATATACCGAGTGAAGGAACACTATTACCATTACTTTGTCATAACATATACAATTTACACATATCTCATTTCATATCAAAAATCTCATTTTAAATCACAATAAAACAAAAAAAATATAATCTTATTTATATACCAAGTGATAAAACTATTGCCATTACTTTGTTAAATTTCCACACATCTCGTTTTATATCTCAAATTTCATTTTAGATCACAACAAAACAAAATAATTATAATTTTATATTCCAATTGATGCAACACTATAAATTGCCATTACTTTGTTGTACAATTTACACACATCTCATTTTGTATCATAAATCTCATTTTATATCACAACAAAACGAAATAAGTAATTATAATTTTTATTATATTCCAAGTGATAGAACACTATTGCCATTACTTTGCTATAACATGTACAATTTAGACATCTCATTTTGTATCACAAATCTCATTTTAGATCACAAAACAGTTAAAATCTTATTTGCTATTACTTTGATATAACGTGTACAAATTACACACATCTCATTTTGTATCACGAATCACATTTTATATCAAATACTACGCCATACGGCCCTCATTACCTCGCTTTTTAACAGTCGGGAGGTAAAGAGTTCTATTAAATAGTCCTCCATACGGCCCTCACTACCTCGCTTTAGCAGTCGGGAGATAGTAGGTTTTCTTTAAATACTACGTCACTACCTCGCTTTAACAGTCGGGAGGCGGCAACATCATCTCCATAATCACTTTGCCACCAGGCCCTCACTACCTCGCTTTAATAGTCGGGAGGATAGTAGGTTTTCTTAAATACTACGCCACTACCTCGCTTTAACAGTCGGGAGGCAGCAGCATCTCCATAATCACTTTGCCCCCAGGCACTTACTACCTCGATTTAGCAGTCGGGAGGTTAGCAAGTTATCTTAAATATTCATATTTATTACACAATCACTAGATATTTACTTCAACCCAAATTTGCGATTCTTGTTTCATTCTAAGATATATTACCACGAAAATAATGTATTCACTTCGTTTTAAATTAGCAAAGTTAAATTCAAGCATTTCACAGAAAAATTAGGAGAAAACAAATAACACTCTAAATGACATTAACATCATTACTATTAACATCGTTTCTCCTCCCTTTTTTTTTTAACTTGACAAAAGGACAAAAATTTTGGCAAGTTACATATGTTTCTAAACATCATAAAGTGAAATAAACTAAAATTCGCATTTTGGGTTAAAAAATTCTTAGGTACTACAAATCTCATCAATATCTGTAGATAATGATGAACTGGATGAACTTGTACTTCACTTAGCCAACGCCTCAATTATGGTTTACATAAACGGTGATTCCAATTTCAAAATTGAGTATGAGTTGTATTGTTTGTAATAAAATCTATGTTGTTTTGTCCGTTCGCCGCCGTAATATTCTAGCGCGTGCGGTAGTTTCATATTAGTAGCGTCGTCGCCCGCTCGGCCGGCGTCGGCAGTCGCGAGCGACCATTTTGAATTCAGTATTGTTTGGACATCGCGCGGGGAGGCCGCGCCGCATGAAATTGCTCGCGTGAATGGCATGGCGGACGGCCGCCATTTGTCCTGACATATCGGTTTGATTTTAATACGCGGAGAGGTCTCGCGTCTTTTGCTTGTTAACTAGTTTGAGTTATATTTGTGAATTTCCTGTTTGTTGAATAACTATTGAACGTTTGTGTTTGTGAAACCTTTTACTTTGACTGTTTCTTGTGAGATGCGAAACGTGGCTGCCTGGGGACGCCGACATCTGTTGCCGAGCCAACTTCGGGAAGAAATCTATTTATTTGTTCTGGGGAATTGAGATCTCGGGGTAGGTTTGGTGTTTAGGGACCGCATTCCCCCTTTCCGAAGACACTCAAGATTGGATCCGAAGAGCAGAAGATTAAGTTTGGTAAGTGACCCTTGGGTTTGTGGGTGGTTGTAGCTATTAAGTATTAGGTTTAATATACAGGGTTCTGTAGTTCCCGTTGTAAACTACAGTGGTAGCAGACTGCGTATAGGTTAGGTTAGGTTAGTCGGACAGACGTAGTGTCGGGTCGAGGTTTTTTACCGGTACTTTTTTACCCGGTAAATTTTTCGGTACCGAACCCTCCCGCCCTTTCGTCTGCCCGGAATCTCTGCGCACATTTTCTGGTAGCAGAGCGTAGTTTATCTACCCTCTATTTGTTCGTTTGTAAAAAATAATTAATTGTTTGTAAAAATTATTAGATTTTTCTTAGTTTGTTTGTATAAGAATATTTGTAACCTTTTTTGTATTTGTTTGCGGTTTGTACCGTGCGTTCCGGGTTTGTGCCATTCTCATACCTACCGCGGTTCTTCGTGTAGTTGTTTGATTTTGTTGTTTTTTATTTACCTTTTGTTATTTTTTTGTTTGTGACTTGACGCGATGGCGAAGGCCTCCAATGCTAGGGCGACACTCGCTAACGAATTGAGATGGTTTGTGACGGCCGGAGGACTCCTGTCCCGGAAGGACAGGGAGGGCGCCATACTGCTAAGAGCGGATCACCTCCACTCACGATTGATTAGCGCGGAAGCGGCCATGGTGGTGCTTACCGAAGCCGAACTTGCCCCGGAGGTCTACGCAGGTCACATGGCGGACATGGACCAGATCCTGAGTCTGCACGATGATATCGCGGAGGCGGTGACCGCAATAAGGGCGAGACAGGCTGGCGGACCAGCCCCTCGCACACCTGTTAGACAGGAAGGACCAGCGGTTACTGGTCGGCTCCCCATCCTTCAGCTGTCCCACTTTGGGGGTAGGATGGAGGAGTGGGTAGCATATAAAAATATGTTTGAGTCCCTGGTCGTAGCACGACAGGATTTGTCGAAGGCCCAGAAGATGGCCTACCTCCTCTCCACTCTGGAGGATGAAGCGCGGTCGCTCATCCAGCACCTCCGGGTGGAGGACGACCAGTACGATACGGCTTGGGAGTTATTGAACTCCCGTTACCAAAATTTACGTTTGTTAGCGGATGCGCACGCCGCACAGTTGATGGCCCTGCCCAAGGTGGCCAACAGGGCACAGTTGCGCCTGCAGTTGCTCACGCCCGTTACAGTGGCTTGTAACGCGCTCCGCACACTGGGGCTGCCGGTGGACCAATGGTCCTTTTTGCTGGTGCACATTGTATTGGGCAAATTGCCCAATGACATCCGCTCGCGGTTTGAGCGCGAGAATGCGGAACGGGATAGCACCACCCTACCAACATTCACTGACTTGGTGAAGTTTTTGGAGTTAGAGGCACGGGCTGCTGAGAATACCATGACGGACTCAGCGCCATCCAGAGCGCCTGAACGTAGGCCCCAACAGGGACGGCAACCGCCACCGCGTGGAGCTGGTGTGCGGGTTGCACACACGGCAGCAGTCGCGGGGGACGCGGACTGCCTGCAATGTGGCCGGATGGGCCACAGCCTGCTGCAATGCAGGGACTGGCAGAGACTGCCAGTACAAGATCGGCGCCGCATGGCAAGGCGGCATGAGCTTTGCTTCTACTGTTTGGGCAGTCACTATGCACGTGACTGTCCCAGGGCCATACCATGCAGTGCATGCCGTGGGCTGCACCACGTGATGCTCTGCATGAACCGGAACGGGGATGGCCCCCGGTTGTTGAGGCGGGGGTCCCCTATGGGCGGGGGCGCTCCTGCGCGAAGCCCTCCACCATCGGACGGAGGACGCGGCTTCGCTCGTCGCACCCCCCTCGGGAGGGGTCGCGTACCTGCGCGGGTCTTGGCGGACCGGGACCACGCGCCCCAAGGTCATGGCCAGTATGTGGCTGGCCAGGCCCCGGATAGGGCCCCCATGGGCGGGGGCCCTAGATCGGACGTGAGAGTGGGGACACCCCCTCCACGCGGGTTACCACTACCCACCACATGCAGCCGCAGCGGTTTTCTCCGCCGCTGCACGAGTACCCACGGCTGGAGTACCACCCGCCGTACCATAGGTATGGCGGGGCCGCGGGTTATGCCCCCTCAGATGGGGATGTGCACTCGCCCGACATATTATCCGGGTCAGTGGCGCCCCCTGGTTTGGAGAGAGTGGGGAGCCCGTAACTAGCTTGCTCCCTTGCTGGGACAGAGCCGCGGACGGTTCTGCTCCCTACCGCGGTGGTCCGCGTATGGGGTCGTGGGGGAAGCCATTAATTTGAGAGCTCTGTTGGACTCAGGGGCTCAAAGCAGTTTGGTTACCACTCGAGTGGCACACCAGTTAGGTTTAGTCGTGGAAGACTCGCCTGTGCCACTTCTTGGAGTTGGTGGCATACAAGTGAAGTGTCTGACGGGCCAGACACTTGTCACCTTTTCTTCGCTGAAGTCCTCCACAATGAGGATCACGACTTCGGCTATGGTAATGGATACCATTGCGGGTTGGCACCCCTCGACAGACATACCGCCGGGTGTGTTGTCTTTGGTTTCGGGTCTGGATTTGGCCGACCCCTTTGTCTTTCATCCCGGCCCAGTGGACTTGCTCCTGGGCTCGGACGTATTGGGTTGGATTTTGTTGGGTACTCAGAAAGCTCTGGGTTCGTCTTCACTGATGGCAGTGTCTACTATCTTTGGTTTCGCCCTGATGGGCCCTGTGTTTGATAATAGCACCGTGGAGGAGCCACCGGTCGTCGCATCAGCGTCCTTGGCCAAGACCATGCAAAGGTTTTGGGAGGTGGAGGAGCCACCTATGAGTTCCAGGATGGATCCGGAACACGCTGAGTGCGAAGCCCTTTTTCGATCGACCACGGAGAGGTTGCCCTCCGGTCGGTTTGTAACTAGGTTACCCTTTGTTGCCTCTCGTCCTAGCCTAGGGCAAAGTAGGGCGCTTGCGGAGAAACGACTACTGTCCATGGAGCGACGCATGCAGCGTGACCACGTACTTCGCGATAAATATATTGAATTTATGCGCGAGTACGAGGATTTGGGTCACATGTCTCCGGCTCGAGTTGATTGGAGCTCAACTGAGCATTATTTTTTGCCCCACCACGCGGTGGTGAAGGCCTCAACGGGCAAGTTGCGGACTGTCTTTGATGGGTCCGCACCCACTTCGAACGGAGTTTCGTTGAATCTATGTTTGCATTCAGGTCCCAAATTGCATAGGGACATAATTGACATCATCTTGAACTTTAGAAGACATCAAGTGGTTTTTGGTGCGGACATCCGGATGATGTTCCGCCAGACAGTCATACATCCTGAGGACAGGCGATTCCAGTTGATACTCTGGCGTGAGCGCCCTGAGGATCCTGTGACGGTGTATGAACTCAACACAAACACGTATGGTTTGAAATCTAGTCCCTATATCGCCATCAGATCATTGCTTGAATTGGCAGAGCGGGAACGGATCCGCTTTCCCCGTGGGGCTTCCGTGCTGTCACGTGACTTGTATGTTGATGACGTGTGCACCGGAGCCCAAAGTATTGAGGAGGCCCTCCTACTGCGGGATGAATTGATTGAAATATTGAAGACAGGTGGCTACGAGCTACGTAAGTGGTTGTCTAATGAGCCTAAAGTTCTAGAAGGGATCCCGGAGGATCACCAACAGAACCCTCACCTGTTTGAGGATGTGGATGATCCCAACAGGATAGCGGTGCTGGGCATGCAGTACCAGCCGCTAACCGATATTTTTACATTCCAAGTGGACTTGGAAATACCAAAGGTCTGGACTAAGAGAACGGTGTTGTCCGTAATAGCCCGTATGTTTGATCCAAGCGGTTGGATCAGTCCAGTGATATTCTCTGCGAAGTGTCTTCTTCAGAGACTTTGGACTTTGGGCGTCTCGTGGGACGAGCCGCTGTTTGGTCCTCCATTGGATGATTGGCTCGAGTTGTTTTCATCGATTAAGGAAGTCAATCGGATTGCCTTGCCTCGTCGAATATTGCCCCCGGGAAATATCGAGCCAGCCTGCATGGCTTTTGTGACGCGTCGGAGCGAGGCTACGCCGCGTCAGTCTATATGCGGACAGTTGACGCCGATGGCCGGGTCAATGTCTCGCTTTTGTTAGGGAAGAGCAAGGTCGCCCCCATCAGGACTAGGCTGACTATTCCCAAGCTTGAGTTGAGTGGAGCTCACCTTCTCTCTAAATTGTTGCATCACGTTGCCAGTGAGCTGGCGGCCACGGTCGAGATACGAGACATCTTCGCCTGGTCGGATAGCCAGGTCGCGCTTGCATGGTTGCGCGCGGCCCCACATACCTTGGAGGTTTTTGTTGGAAACAGGGTTTCCCAAATTCAAAATATTGGAATTGATATAACATGGAGACATGTGCCGGGAGAGCTTAACCCAGCGGACTGTGCTTCCCGAGGTTGTACGGCACCAGAACTGGTGTCACACCCGCTCTGGTGGGGCCCAGAGTGGCTGATGGGATCAGAAACTTCTTGGCCTGTCTGTCAGACAGATGTTACTTCTTTGAGTTTGACTGGGCTCCGTGTACATGCTGTAGTCGCTGAGACGACGTCGGAGCCGGATTGGCTACTTGCTCGGTATAGCAGCTTGGATAAGCTTCTGGGTGTTACCAGTTGGATTAAGCGTTTCATACATAATTGTAGAAACCCACAGGCAAAGCGGTTGGAGCCGATTGCAGGTGCAGAAGAGCGCCGGAGCGCATTGTTGCATTGGGTCCGTGTCGTGCAGACCGGACGGTTTGAGTCAGAGCTTCGTATTTTGCGCGACGGACGCGCTAAGTTGAAGGGCGCGGTCGCTCGTTTGAACCCGTACATCGACTCGGATGGGCTTCTTCGGGTTGGAGGCAGGCTCCGGAAGGCGGATCTTCCATATGAGACTCGCCATCCTCTGTTGTTGCCCAAGGGCGGACCCTTGGTGCAGCTTTTGGTGTCTGATCGACACATTCGTAACGCCCATGCTGGGTGCAATGCTTTGTTGGCTATTTTGCAACGCGAATTTTGGATTTTGTCTGCCCGAAGAGCAATCCGTAGTGTCCTGTTTCGATGTATTGCATGTTATAGGTTGAAGGCATCCACGATGCAACCACAGATGGGTGATTTGCCCGCTGATCGAATCCGACCTTCGAGACCGTTTGACGGCGTTGGAACCGATTTTGCCGGTCCCTTTTCGATCAAGGCTTCTCCCTTTCGTAATGCCCGTATTGTGAAGGGCTATTTGTGTGTATTTGTTTGTTTGGCCACCAAGGCTGTCCATTTGGAGGTGGTATCGGCTCTGACTACGGAGGCCTTCGTCGCCGCGTTGGATCGCTTTGTTTCGCGTCGAGGTCTACCTTCCCTTATTAGGTCTGACAATGGCACAAACTATAAAGGAACTGTAAATTATCTTAAGGATGTTTCTGTGTTTATTGATAAAAATTGTACTAGTTTAAGTCAAATTGCTGCCCAAAGGGGAATAACCTGGAAGTTTAGTCTCCCAAGTTGCCCCCATTGGGGAGGGATTTTTGAAGCGGCTGTGAAATCCGCAAAGACCCACCTCCGCCGCATTATCGGAGAAACGGCTCTAACTTTTGAAGAGCTGGCCACAGTGTTTTGTAAAGTTGAGGCGGTCCTCAACTCTCGTCCTCTCTGTCCGCTATCTCCAGATCCAAATGACTTGGAAGCTCTCACCCCTGGTCATTTTTTGGTGGGAGGGCCGTTGAATGCCCTGCCCGAATACCCGTGGAAGGATGAACGCGTATATCGGTTGTCGCGTTTTCAAATGTTGCAGCAAATGAGCCAGGACTTTTGGCGTCGCTGGTCGCTTGAATATTTGCATTTGCTGCAGCAAAGAGTGAAGTGGACAGACAGGACTGAGCCTCCCAGGGAGGGTGATTTAGTATTGTTAAAAGAGGCAAATTTGCCCTCATTGCTTTGGCGACGAGCTCGCATATTACGTTTGATTCTTGGCGGAGATGGCACTCCGCGTGTGGCTGAGGTGTTGGTCGACGGTTCGATTTTGAGAAGAGCTGTGACCTCTCTCGCCCGCCTTCCCGTAGAGTAAGCTAGCGGTCTGCTTCTCAGACCGGGACGGGGGGATGTTTGTAATAAAATCTATGTTGTTTTGTCCGTTCGCCGCCATAATATTCTAGCGCGTGCGGTAGTTTCATATTAGTAGCGTCGTCGCCCGCTCGGCCGGCGTCGGCAGTCGCGAGCGACCATTTTGAATTCAGTATTGTTTGGACATCGCGCGGGGAGGCCGCGCCGCATGAAATTGCTCGCGTGAATGGCATGGCGGACGGCCGCCATTTGTCCTGACATATCGGTTTGATTTTAATACGCGGAGAGGTCTCGCGTCTTTTGCTTGTTAACTAGTTTGAGTTATATTTGTGAATTTCCTGTTTGTTGAATAACTATTGAACGTTTGTGTTTGTGAAACCTTTTACTTTGACTGTTTCTTGTGAGATGCGAAACGTGGCTGCCTGGGGACGCCGACATCTGTTGCCGAGCCAACTTCGGGAAGAAATCTATTTATTTGTTCTGGGGAATTGAGATCTCGGGGTAGGTTTGGTGTTTAGGGACCGCATTCCCCCTTTCCGAAGACACTCAAGATTGGATCCGAAGAGCAGAAGATTAAGTTTGGTAAGTGACCCTTGGGTTTGTGGGTGGTTGTAGCTATTAAGTATTAGGTTTAATATACAGGGTTCTGTAGTTCCCGTTGTAAACTACAGTGGTAGCAGACTGCGTATAGGTTAGGTTAGGTTAGTCGGACAGACGTAGTGTCGGGTCGAGGGTTTTTACCGGTATTTTTTTTACCCGGTAAATTTTTCGGTACCGAACCCTCCCGCCCTTTCGTCTGCCCGGAATCTCTGCGCACATGTATCGTCAGAATTCATTCAATCTATTTTTAAATTTATTTGCCACAGTAATCGTCGACTAATTGTTATCGATCTACCATAACATTTTTTTACTGACTCTGATGTTTCTACCTCTTGAATGCTCGGGTAGATCAGTATATCTGCATTACAGCTTATAAGTAAACAAATGGGAGTGAAGCCAGTCTATTCTTAAAAAGTGTTACGAGTATTATATGATGCAACAAGACTTTTCACAAACCGCTCGGCCAATCTGACGACCTATTACAAGTTGGATTTAAAATTTTATGATAGTAGCGTAATTAAGGCGTTAACTTCAGCTTTAAATATCGAACAGATCAAAATGGCTACATTACTTATGTATGAAGGTACTAGTTTACAATTAAGTGAAAATGAACATTGAGAGGAAATATGCCCAGTGGGCAATATTGTGCAGCTTGCTCAAGTACAAAATTAACATTTTTTTTCTTAAAGAAAAATTACTACCTTCATTTATCAAAATTTCCACAATCTTCTTCAAACGGTCTTCAGACCTCCTACCAAGTTATTACAAAGCCCTGGAGGGCCTTACCACCTCTGGCATCGGCGGCGGACTGGATGCTGCTCCATTTCAGCCCGTTCGCGAGGACCTCGATGCTATCGCACCGAATCCTAGCTCCGCAGTCGCTGTCCTTGCCACTGGGCAGTGGTGATGGTGACAGCATCTTGGTTTCCATTCTGAAAATAGATCGGTGTTATAATCTGCACAAGATAAATCGAATCCCACTTCTGATGATAGATTAGGTAAACAAAAGAAAATATAAGTATGTATATTTACATATATTTTTTATGTCAGGAATAATCAACTATGATTTTATGAATATATTTGTACTTTTAATTATTTCTCAAAAATTCATAATGTAGGTAAAGGTAGTTCAAATAAAAGAAACGATAAAATCAGACTCAATTGTTTAATTCATAAAATTGAGCCTCAATTTCTTTAGATTTCTAAGCTACATTCTACTAGGACTTCGGAACGACCACTGCTGAGAAGAAATCCCGAAAGAAACTCATTAAAACAGTATTGGTCCCTAACATGACATGGGCTATATTCTTTACCACGGATAGGCCACTATTATTTCACAGAAATCCACACAACATAAAACATGAAATATTATTTAAACACAAAGAAATATTCATATGACAAAGCAACAGTATAACAATAGGTATAAATTTCAATTACATCTAATACTTATCTTTATATCTGAACACCACCAGCTCCGAATTCAAAGTGAACCGGAAAATTAACCGTCAATGCCTTATAAACTGGCTACCGCACCACTTAGTATCGATTTTTCAAAATCATCAATACAACTACTATTAACATCAAACTGTTATATTATGCAAAACTTACTAAATTATTAATTTGGTATTTACAAATTAAAAGTTATCAAAGTTTTAATTAAATACATTTATCATTTTTCAATAAGAATCAAATAAAAAGTTATAAAATTTCACATCTGTGGCGCCATGACGCCTTCCGATAATAATAGCAACCAACACTAGTTATAATTAACTAAAATCAGAGTATTTATATTAAAATAAACTAAAAGTTACCAAAAATATTACAGTTAAATTTTAAATATCTAACACGCTCACATCGTCTCATGTTGGTTAAATGCTTTAAGGTCAATCAAGAACAATTTTTTTTATCAATCAATAATTTTTTTTATTTCGTCCGACATAATATAGTACAAGGAGGTGTATGGGATACAAGTGTGCTCTATGCTGCGCCATTTGGCATACAAAATTAACATAAAAAAATAAAATTAAAATTGAAACTGAAAACTATATTTAACACATTTCGTATTAAATTCAAACTAATTCTAAATCAGCCTCCAGTTGAAATCTCACCTCGACAGGGGTGAATTATTCCCAAGTTCTCCGAGTAATTTCTCAGTTGGAGTTGAACTGAATAATCCTAGTTGACCGCTGATACAAATTGTTCGGTAACTCTCGGCGACAGCTCTACTTGCAATGTCAATTAAAACAGACGCCACGTCTTCTTGTCTTGCGGGGTGGACAGAGTATCGGGCCTTGAAGGCGAAGAATGTGATACCAAAGGTTATAATTTTTTTAATTTGAGGCAAGGGTAAAGGTACACCTTGAATTCGAATATAGGATAGAAGAAATTAGTGCTATTTAAAATAGGTTGTGCTATTTAATAAAATTATTTTATTTTTATAGGAAGACCAACAGCTACAATTTAAGTCTTAAATGTATAAATAGAATAGCTAGCAAATGAGCCACTTAAAGGTCCTCACAGATAAAAAACAGCATAAAAAACGAAAGTTGAACACTACGAATAACACGCTATTAAGAGTTACAATAATTAACTAATAAGAATTACAACATATATTGTTACAGCCATCATCAAAAAGGAATTTAGAAATATCGAAATCTTTTTTTCTTATTATTACTCTTTATTATTAAAAAATAAAAAAAAAAAAACACCGGCGGATGGGCAGCAGCATCTTTCCGCGTACTATGCTATCACACTGCGATCGCCAACCCGCCTGCCAAGCGTGGCGATTACGGCAAAACCCCCCATGGATAAAATCCTTGGGGGAGGCCTTTGTCCAGCAGTGGATGTCTTTAGGCTGAGAGAAGGAAGAAGATTCTTTATTATTATTTTATAGCCATCAATGTCCCAGTGCTGGGCAAAGGCCCTCTCTCCTTCTTCCAAGACTCTTGATCTAAGGCTATATCGCGTCTATAAATAAGATTAGATTACCTAAAATGCACCCAACTTTTTAAACTATATGAATTTAAATCCGGTGAAGCACTAGTCCAGAAAATTTAGGTTGTGTGAACCCTGTAGTCCACAAAACACACGTCCACTGCGAGCAGATATCAAATGGACTTCGCTAAACCTGTTACTGAGTTACCCTCAAATGGCAAATTGCATGGCTATGAGGATGCCAGCGGCTGCCAGCTGGACAATATAGACTCGGAACTTTATTACAAGCAATGATAAAATTTGAAGCTTGAATTTGTAAGAATTGAAAAAAAAATCTGATTGACTCTTGAAATTAGTGGTGGTTTATTAAAACTAACTTACATAAGTCTTGAAACTTAAGGGGTAGAGCCAGGATTTAAACTTTCAACCTTTCGATGACAAGCAAATAATCACTACGTACAAATAAACCACTACAAAACAACTAACACACGACATAATTACTAATTTTCATGCAATAAAATTAGGTGGGGAGTAAATAACAAAGTTAGAAGAAATAAATTGTCCACAGAATATCCAGGATATTACATCCATGAAATTTTCATATGCATTTTTTTCTATTTTCATATGGCAAAGAGGGCGCGACGATCTTGCCGGATTGGCCGAGCGTGGACAGAGATAGGTGGAAGCAAGTGGGGGAGACCTTTGCCCAGCATTGGGATAACGTAGGTTAATTAAAAAAATCCATATGGCACAAACAGTGAGTGACTCCACTATATAGCTGAACTATTTTGCATGACGCTCTGGGGTCTGCCAGCGACACGTTTCGTGTGATTTGATTTGTGACATGGCTGGCTGGCTCAGTCGTAATACGAGAGGCATGTGGAATTGTCGACATTTGCACTACACTGCTGTGTTTGATTGAAATTGTTTCGTATTACATTCCAAGCTCGTAATGAAATGGAAATGAATTTCCATTTACCGCTATCAGATACCGGTGGAATTAAAATTTAATCTCAAGGCGGGATTACTGGTACGAATTAGTATTATAGTATAGCCGAGTAAAAGAAAAATTTATCTGTGTGTAGTCTCTTACATCCTTATAAAAGCATATACTATTTGATAGTTTCTTAACAAAACTTGCAGAATTCTTAAAATTAATTCTCTTTGCCTTGGAGGGTTAATATTTTGAAGTTCTGCTATCTACATCAAGGGCTGGGATCGTAACAACGCCCCAAGGAGCATCAATCACGGAAGTCTTGCGAAGTTACCTGGTCACGCGAGCCTTGGAGTTATTGGGGAGGGCCACAGAATTTGAATATAAAATATACTTAGATGTGTTATAGACTTTTATTTCGACGCCGCCTGACTACACTCAGGTTATAAGCGGTGGCGTATCAATGAAACCGCCAGGTTTGAGTTAGACCTTCAACAATACAACAGTGAAAACCACATCAAATTTGGTTCTGTAGTTTTTATGTCATGTTTGTCATAGTTTTTTTCATAAAGTCAAAGTCAATTATTTTTATTTGTATAGGCTTAAAAATAGCACTTATAAATCGTCACATTCTTGTTTTTTAGTTAGTTGACGTCATAAAATTACTTAAAGCTAAGGTTACCACCGCCTCCAAAACGCAAGTGGAGAAGAGGCGGCGGCGGCGCAACAAACTCCACTGCTGCATTTTCTCCAAAGACGTCATTTTAAAACATATGTCTTACAATTAAATGACTGTATGTGAACGAATATTCATATGAAATGTCAAATTTATAAATTAATAAAATGTCACTGAAAAAGTAAAAGTACACAATGTACTAGAGAGTATTATGACAGTCTTAAGAGGTCACTGTACCAGGCTCGGGCCACGCATTTTTGTAATTTACATAATCATCCGTCGTATAATATGCCTTCTTACAAAGTGTCTCCTTAATATAATGTTTAAATTTCCTATCAGGCATAAATGTCTCCTATGTACACAAATGTACAGACACAGACCAGTTACAGTTTTATAATATGTATTGATGATTGATGATTAATTTTGAGGGAGGACTATCACATACATAGGTATATATTATCACGTCTGAATTCTGTGGTAGTATACAGAGACAATGGATTTCTACTCGCTACGATCCTTACAGTACAAATGTCTCATTTCGTCTCTCTATATTGTTTCATAATAGGTCCTCTTTATAACCACCCGCTTACAAAACAATAGGGTATTTGACAATGTTTTTTTTATTTTATTTTTGGAAAGATCATGTAAAAGTATAATAACAAACTGTTTTTATTTTTTAAATTTCGACCTAATTATCAAGTTATATCAAATTAAAAGTACCAAAAAATCCGATGCCCCGAAAAAATCCGATCACTTCTTGTCAGTTCACGAAACAAACCCGAGCTCCACCACCGCGCGGGCCTGCGTGCCGGCGGGGAGAGGCGCACCGAGTAGGGAATACACGTGTGACGTCACCTGGCTAATCGGAAGTGTTCGGTAACTGGTCGGCATATTCCGTTACTATGAATTTTCAATTTGAGATAACTAGGTAATTAAATCGAAAATAAAAAAAATAAAAACAGTTTGTTATAAAACTTGTATATGATCTTTCCATTTATTCAAAAATATGTTGAAAAATTACACCTTGTCAAATACCCTATTGTACAGGTAGTATTAGTATAGTAGTATTTAATTTATTAATTTTTAAGATATACCTAATTAGTACAGTGTGACTTATAATTGTGTTTAACCAGATGAATAATTTAAAAATTATCGTACAAAACTTTGTTCTTACAATTAAGATCAATTTCGAAGGGATTGAACCCCTGACCTTGAGGTTAAGTGGTTAGACGGCTGATTGACCGGCCTTAACTTAAGTTCAGTTTACGACTGCGCTTTGCGTCTATTTCATTGCTTACGCGGCGTCCTCGCTGGCTTCGGAACGCCGCCGCACGGGCGCTGTTCGATGTGCTTACTTACTTCTTAATTCCAACGAGGACATTTTTCCCCAATTAGGCTTCCAGTTTGGGCCCTTTTTGCATGAGGAGGATGGGCTGGAACTTCATTTGAGCCAGCTCAGCTCCTTTAGGAATCGAAGAACCGCCGATGGTGTACGGCAGGCTTCGCTCCCGGTCCCTGGGTTCCCCAGGAACTCTTCTGTTGTAGTTGCAACGCCATGACACTCCATGACGTCTGATGCTGTGCTTTCGCACGACAACTGCCGCCAATATAGGCCACAATATGTACAGTCAGCTGCAGAGAAACCTGACCCTCCCTGAGATAGGATTCGGTGAGATAGGTCATGATACCTGATCCTCCATTTCATATTTACACCGCTCTGCTTGGTCGCATTTGAAGCTCAGTAAGGACACCGAGTTAGCTATGTGTGCGTGCGTGTAACTTGGGTTGGGCTTTGAAGTTAGGTTTGTTTGTATTTGAGATTATGTTTAAACCCAGAATTCAGTTCATAGCTGAAACAAGTTTGATAACGAAATTAGCCTAAGTTGAACTACTGTGCGCAATTTTATATTATTTGGATAGCAAATAAGTTTCGAGATCAGAAGTTTTTATTCTTTATTAAAAGTTATTTGATAATGTGTAATCTACTGAACAGATTTTACTGTAATTTGGTACACAGGTAGAAAAATACCGAGAATAGCAAGTAGGGTGCTTTTAATCCTGAAATTCTTACGGGAAGGGAATCCCTGGGTGCAACTAGTAAACTATATTATAGTAGGACTAATTCAGTCATTAAGAGGGTATTTACTCAGTGGGATCTATACCAGGCTAGTTAAAAAAGCATTAATTCAATAATTTGAAAGAATACCAACCAACCCAAGAACCCAATATATATTTTAAATGAATAATTTGAACTTCAAGATAGAGCTTTGAGATACAAGCTTTGCATAGTTCAGGCACCAGTCTCACACAATCTTATAAATATGTATACCTTTATAAGTACTGACTGTAACCTTTTCAAATGAAACGCAAAATCAAATGCAATATAGCATGTATTTCTCATTATAGAGGTATAACAAATAACAGAACACCATTTTATTCTCATTACGGATATTCTCATAAAATAAACGTAACATTTCGCGAGCAGATCCAGCGTGCCTGAGAGGCGGCTAACAAGCGGCATCTCATTATGTGGTGCTTCACCCTCCACCACCCTCTGGTATAAGGATACAAGGTATACAGTACCTACCTGTATCCACTAGGAGACATAGCAATTTGCCAACATGAACATTGTAAAAATGAGTAACAATAAAGAGTAAAAATAAAATAATTTTATTGAAACTTGGCCTTCAAAGAAGCCACTTTTTCACGTCGAAACTAAATAATTATTTATTCATATTGTAAAATAAACCTCAAACATACAATTTACTAGCATTACGGAACGACCACTGCTGAGAAGAAATGCCGAAAGAAACTTATTAAACAGTCTTGGTCGCCTAACACGCCAGAAGGGCTTTTTAGGGTTCCGAAGTAAACAAGGAACCCTTATAGTTTCGTCATGTCTGTCCGTCCGTCCGTCCGTCCGTCCGTCTGTCTGCGGCTAATCTCAGAGACTACTAGTACTAGAAAACTGTAATTTGGTAGAGATATACATATTTATTACGCGGAGCGAACTGTAGAATAAAATTAGGAAAAATAATTTTTTTTAGGGGGCCTCCCCTACACCTAAAGTGGGGATGATTTTTTTTCTCTCGATTATACCATCGTGTGGGGTATCATTTGATAGGTCTTTTAAAAATATGATGAGTGTCTTAAGAACATTTTTTGATTTAGGGATCCGTGTGCGAAATATTTAACTTTAAAGTGATAAATTTTGTTAGAGTCAAGTGTCCCCCCCCTCGAACAGGAAAATGGTGGAGGGTGGATACATGAAACAAATTATAATAACTAGCAAATATAATGAATTTAAAAGGAAAATTATCACGGCTATGTAGACTTTACACGTTAATGAGTAATAGACGATAAACTTACAAAATTGATTTTAGTATGAAAAATATTCGTAGGAATAATTTTCATTCTATATGATGGTATATACTTAGGTTATTTTCATTAGTTATATAAAAGTGGAAGTAAATATAAGTTAATGTGTCCGCATTTCTACAGGATAGGTAACTTCGGAACCCTACATTGTTCGTGGCCCGACACGCACTTGACAAATTATTTATAAGGTAGGTGTACCATATTACGTAAGTGTACGGAATTCCGTAAGTTTTCGGTTTAGGCCAAAAAATAAGAAAACTACTAATTGTTTTAATGATTTATGTAATTATCTATCAAGTATAAACAAAAAAGATTCAATTACACATGGTAAAAAAGAATTACAAACAACGTTGATTCAGTTGTGATGTCTCCTACAGTCAGTCAGCGATAAATCGCCATTACTATTAGTGCGTGTGTAGCGTACTGCAAGCTGCCGCGCGGATTTTCATAAGGGAATTATGAGTGATATGTAAGTATTTTCATAACAAAATATCGCAATTATTTTTAAGGTTCTTAAAACAAACTGATTGATTACTGTCTCAAGTTACTTCAATTAGTTTTTAGTTAGTTAATTCTTAATTTACTGATTGCCGCATTTACCTACAGGAAGAACCAACCATGTCCGTTAATAGGTATGTAACTATTACGGAATGAAGGACAATAAATTGATATTGTTTTTGTAATTATCCAGGCACCGAGATGAAATAAGTCAACGAAGAATGTTGTTACGGGTCTAAAGTATATCATGGTTTCGTGTGATCAAATTACGTATTAAGATTTTATTTTTCTTTGTTATAAAAAAACGTGTGTAAAGTGAAACTATTTTTGAGTTTTTACAAATTCGTTACTAATGCCTTCGGTACAAAATCACTAATTTATTTGAAACGATTCGATGTTCCAGTATAATTTTTGTTACCTATTACTAGCATGATGATATTACTACAGAAATTGAGTCATCGTGTGTTGTTGAGAATAATTACTCATTAGAAATTTCAGTTAACACAATTACCTACACTGTTTTTGGCTGTATCTCTTATTACGTTATAGTACAACGGTCTTGGTAGCTATGGGAATTTTGAACTTTTAGGCAGCTTTAACTAGGTAAGTAGATGTCAATTTTCAAATTAGTATCAATTATCATTCAAGTTTTTAATGAAAATTGCAAACATCGTAGTTTAATAATTGTAAATTTCGTAACGTCTTTTAGAGAATACCATTTTTATACCATAGTTTGCGTATTCAGCCTATTCATATTAATATACAGGGTAAATAACTGATCGAAGCACTGTACTTAGTACTTGTTTACTGGGTTCGGATAAGTATTGGGTGGATTTGTACCAGAAGGGATGGTAAATGAAATTCGTGTTCTCTGTCTAGAGAGTGAAGTAATAACGAAACATTTTGTGATAAAAAAATGGTTGTACAAATTAGTTAGTCAAAGTTCCTTCGGCAATAACCATAAAGATATGTACCATAAAATAAGTATAAAAATAACGTTACGTACGGTCCTTTGTTGTAAAGCCATTGTGCATTTTGGTAATTGCTTTACGATGCCTTTACAAAGCACTTAGGTGCCCCGTTAGGTTCCATGGGAACGCGATAAAGTAGTAAACTTAAAAACGGATTATATTATATGTAAATACAAATAAATGAATGAATATAATATTGTTCGCTAAACCCTGCTTGAAGTAAGTTGATTTGATATGTACCTAGAAACATAAATAAACCTTTATTCCTTACATTTTAAATAAGATAATTTTATTTTAGACCTAAATTATATTTATATTTTCAGTTTATATAATTCTGCAGCAAAACGGCATTTTTCAGCATCTACCGGAATTACGAGCACGCATTTACGGAATTAACTCCTGAGTCAAATTTTATTCCGCAATTATGGACTTTTATGGCGCCTAGATAAATTACGATTAGTCTTCTAAAACCTCGTTTTATACAGTAGTGTTACATATCAATCTCCTCTCTGAAAACCACTTTTTACGACAGTACTAATTTCAAATCGCTGAGTTTTTCTGTTTTACTGGAAATTGCTTGGAAAGACAAAAACGCCTTAACACTCCGGAATTCCGTACAGTTACCTTATTATCATATGTTCAGACATACACACTACCTACTAGACATAGACGGCTAACAAGCATCTCATTATGTTGTGATTAACCCTCCACCACCCTCTGGTATAAGGATACGAGGTATATAGTACCTGTATCCACTAGGCAAATATACATACACACATATTATCACGCCTTTTTCCCGTGGGGGTAGGCAGAGACTAGCGATTTCCACCTGCTACGATCTTTACAGATGTCTCTTGCTTTCTCTACATTCATCACTTTCTTCATACATGCTCTCCGGTTACTAGGCAAATATAAAAGTTGTAAAAGTAGTCAAAGTAAAGTATCGTTTTGGGAACAGTGAGTTAACTCGAGTGAGCTTTTTTCCTGCTAGAACTTGGCTTTTTTAGGCACTATGTGTTGTGAGTAGTAGACACACGGATTGCAACATTGAAATTATTGTAAAAGTGAGTGTATTACATCAAACTACTGTCAAGGCAAGGGAAACCTATTATTGGCATTATTACTGTTAAGTAATGATAATGTAATTAAGTGTTATAAGCTATAAATACATTTTTGTTGCTAAAATAAAAAACTAAAAACTAATTATAATAAAAAACTAATTATCTAAAAAGATACTATACCTAGTAAATTAACCTACAATAATATATAATATATATTAATAATGTTTACTGCACCCTACATTTTTTACGTACATTTCCTTCCACCCAAAGGTCGGCTGGAAGAAATTGCATTTGCGATCATTTATATATGTATTTACTTTTGTTACTACTTTGCATTTCTTTTCTGTAAATGTTGCAATAAAGTGTGGATCTATAAAACTAAAATTTAATATTAAAAAAAGGCAAGTCGCGACAATTCGTTGCCATGAGGTAACATGCCCAGAAGGCTGACAGCATGATGCTGTTAGTTTTAAATAAAAATATAATGGGTGGAAAACGAAATTTACGCTGGCGAAGCCGACGGCGATAGCTAGTTTAGTGATATAATCAGTGAACTGATTCGATCAAGAACATTATCAAAGGCTTTGAGACAATAGCTTCCTTCCCTCCTCCTATTGTTTACGTTCCTTGCCTATTGGAAACAAAAGAGAGTAGTCGAAGCGAGACAAAAAGATTTTAGATTATTGTGCTTAAATTAATTAAGTAGGTGCGTGAAGTATGGATTTTTTATAGAAAATCATCATGGATATAAATGTGAAAAAATAAACATTACTGATTTATGTGACTATCTAGGAAATATTTAAGAAAATATGCATTAGGGGTCTAACATCCTCACAAACTCACATCCAAACTTTCGCATTAGTAGGATTAATCCAGGTCACCCTACTCATGTGTAAAATTTCATTAAAAAATATCCAACAAAGTAAGAAAAGATTTTGCATATCATATTCTGACGAAAATTATTAAAAAGTATTTAAAAATGCGGACTCAGGGGTCGTTGTTTGCCAAAGATTGACCTTCTGTTGGAAACTCTTAAAAACGCCGTCTCATCCTCACTTCGTGCCACTTGATTCATAATCCGAAAGGCTGACTTGTATTTCCCTTTTTTTATAAAAAATAATTTTCGACATTCTTTTAACTGTCCAATGTTGAAATAATTATATAAATTTTTCTTTATTTGTTACTTAGCTTTTACTTCCGCTCTTTAAATTCGAATTTTGCATAAATATAGTTTAGACACATCATGTTCCAACACGAAATGTAGTATATATATGTATATGAGTCAAACAGAAATGAGTAGAGTTTAGAGCAGAGAGAGAGAGTAATAGTAGTATTTTGTAGAGTCGCCACCTGACATAAGACGCATAGGACTCTGAAGTTCTTGCCATCACTCACACACACTAAATCTAAAATTGAAACTTCGTTAAAATTTGGATTTTCATACACACTTCTATTACACTTCCTTTTTTGCAGCACGTACACCAGAACACGTATTCCTAATTCAGCATCCTACTCCCACTATTTTACATAGTTATTTTTGGTATATAAATTAGTGTATCATTAAATAAATTTATTCTATGTTTTTACCGGTAAAGGTGGTTTAATTTACTTCGCCATCGCCATATTACTCTTCCCCTTTTCTGACAACTTATCTTATTTAAACAGTTTTATTAAGTCTGGTCGTAAACGTAGCAAGTTGTGAAGGCCAATCTGACGGGTTTGCGCAGTAGGCTCTAAAAACATTAACATATTACGTAAGCGTTTACGTTTTACGAGGCTTGTTCCGAACTTTTACCCGCTACATTACGGTTGACTGAACACCAAATTGATGATTAGTATAAAATACGGAATTTCGGGTTAGAAGTATCCAGATGGATATATGTATTTGTTATAAAATATAGTTTCGTTGACACAAGTCTCGAACTTACTTTGGGGCTAACTCAAAAAACAAAAAAAATGAACCCAGTATGGTGCTATTCTCAGCATTTTTCTACCCGTACAGTATCAGTCCAGCAGATTTTGCGTTTTTGTGTAACTAATATAACTGTCATCCAAACTCTTTAATATCAGTAGGAAGTTTACTGCTGTAACACTACAATTTTTGTAGTTTGCCGAAAAGATAACCTAACATAGCAAGTACTATGTTAATAATTCCTTTTGCACGTGACACTATCTCCCAGGCTTGTGAATGAGAAAGCGATTATCTGCAAGTCCGGGGCAGGTTTTAATATTTAATTATTTTATGCGAGGCCCAACTATACTAGCATGCTTACCCTAGTTTTAGAGGAGAAATAATTAGATAGTTTGATATAAAAGTGTAAAGATATTATATAAAGGAATGATGTCCGTGGTAATATGTATCATTATAAAAACTATTTCAGACACCATTCTCTCACATTACAGGTTTATTTTGTACCAAACCATAAGTTTGGGAGAAAAAAAAGACGATTTCTTTTTCATTTATAAAAGACAGGATGTTTCTTATAAAGACTTAAATAAAATAAAATACTACTATACTGCTTGAAAATAATGTTGGTCATCACTGGACGTCCAGCAGATGTTAAACATATGAGCATAGAGGCACAACAGCGTCATGCCATTTTCCGTCACGGCATTCGAATCGATTTTACTGCCAAGTCGCGCCTATAGATTTTTTACATCATTAAAAGCTAATATTCGGGTTAAAATCTATAATGGAACATTAAATAACTTGACCGTTATTTGAAACTTTAGACATATTGAGAGAGGCTATATGTTTTCTGCTGTCTCTTTCTACCTATATAGTGCTGTCTCGCTCGCACGATCCCACCATCTCACCGGGCAGGTGGCGGGGCGCCTCAGTGGCGCACGCCGGTTTTGAAATCATTGGCGTCTTGTTTTCTGCAGCGCACGGACGTGCCAAGGATAATTCTGGTAAAATTTGAAAATTTCCTTAATTTTCATTTTATTTCACTAGTAAAAGTAAATTCTCTTATTTGATGGTAATATCAATCTACCTTTAAAAAAAAAAAACATTTGATTTAACCTAGTTTCCGTTCGGTTTTCATTGTGTTTAAATTTATTACTCTTTAATTTTTTGTGCTTGTCTTTTTGACGTGAAACGTCTTTAAAATCAGCGCCATACGGGTACCATGCCAGGATTTCAGACCGTAACGAAATGGGATATATCGTCTCACCTTAATAACTTCAAAACTATTAGTCTTAGAAACATGAATCTAGTATCATTATTTAGCTTATATTCGTCGGGTC